>JBBPCX010068360.1:0-12305 GCA_037974365.1 Hydrocynus forskahlii | reverse complement strand
TGTAATCTGTGTGCAACATGGACACACAGCCAGTCTGTGGCAGCCAGAAGTCTGGCTGGGTTGTAGAGGATCAAATACTTATTTCACTCGGTGAAATGCATATTAATTTATAACTTTTACGTAACATTTTTTCTTGATTTTTGGTTGATATTCTGTCTCTCTCCATAAAAATGTAACTACCTCATAAATTCAGAGACTGTTAATTTTTTTGTAAGTCAGCAAACTTACAAATTCATCAGGGGATCAAATTATTTCCCCCACTGTGTATACACACACACACACACACACACACACACACAGGTTCCCCATAAAAATTGCACGTGTTCCTTTGTCTGTCTGTGCATGGTCATCTGTAAAGTCTTTGTTGTGGAGTCTGATAGCAGTTGGAAAGAAAGACCTGCAGGATCTCTGTTTCTCACATTGTGGATGCTGCAGCCTGCCACTGAGGGACCTGCTCAGTGCTTTCAGAGTCTACTGCATGGGGTGGGAGATGTTGTCCAACAGGGATGACAGCTTAGCCATCATTCTCCTATCACTCACCACCTCCACTGGGTCCAGAGGGCATCCTAGAACACAATCAGCCTGAGCTGGATCAGCCCCAGCAGAGATGCTGCTGCCCCAACAGACCACAACATAAAAGATGGCTGAGGCCACCACAAAGTCATAAAAGGTCTTCAGGAGCAGTCCCTGCAAAAGACCTCAGCCTCTGCAGCAGGTACAGCCTGCTCTGCCCTTTTTCATAGAGAGCATTTGAGTTGTGAGCCTAGTCCAGTTTATTATTCAGATGAACATTAAGGTACTTGTTGCTCTCCACAGTCTCAATGTCCATGCCTTGGATATTTAGTGCCTGCAGTGGAGGATGTTTGTGCCAGTGGAAGTCTACCACCAGTTCCTTGGTTGTCTCTGCTGCTCAATGTCTCTGCTGCAAAGTTGTTCTTTCACAGTGATGTGCCCAGGGTTACACCATCTGTCGTTCACAAATACTGCCAGTCCCGCTCCTTTCCCCTAACCGCTCTCACACACCCGTCTCTTCCCCCTCAGCTCACTGGGGATGTTGTGTCTGTCCACCAGCAGCACCGCTGTAGTGCGCAGCGCTAACAGCTGATCTCGACTGTAAAAAAAGGGCGCAAGCATCAGGTCTCCAAACACGGGCAAAAAAAGTATAGAATACCATACAAAAACGGTTAAAACTAGAATGCAATGGTAGTGCATGGTGTTTAAGTTACTACCATTAAATTAAAAAGAGAATAAAAAAAAGGAAAATAAGAAAGCAGCTCAGAAATTAACAGAGCTGCCATGACTGGCTGCCACACATTGGGGGTGCCAGAAGTATATTGCCAGGCTGTGTCCAATATGCCAAGGGTGGAGAGAGTAACCAGGAGGATCTGATGGTTAAGCATGTCGAAGGCTGCAGAAAAGTCAGAAGACAGTTTGACTGATCTAGCTGCATGAAGTTGGTTATAAACAGCACATTCCAGGACTTTGGAAAGAAAGGAGAGCAGGGATATTGGTCTGTAGTTGTTGATATCTGAGGAGTCCAGCACGGATTTCTTCAGAATTGGTGTGACCACTGCAGACTTGAAAGCAGGGACATGGCCAGTTGTTAAGGAGCTATTGATGATATAGGCGATATTTGGGATTAGATCCGAAGATATTAGGAGCGTATTTGAAGGGATAAGGTTGTGGTGGGTTTGCTGGACATCAGGACCAATGACACATCCTCGAGAGAGAGGGGTAAGAAGCCAAGAAACTGGGCGACATGGGCTGGTCTCTGGCTGGCAGATGACTTGATTGGCGGGAAGGATCTACTAATGTCATCAATCTTCTCATGGAAGAACATTGATGAACAGAATTTTGCAGTATCTCAGACAGCCATGGAGCAAAGGAAGAGACACACTTCGGTCTGGAAGACAAGGAGTAGAGTAGATTAATTCAGCTGTGGAGAAATGAGAGAAGGTCATTGGTAGCTGATTCAACTGAAGATGGACAGGGTTTAGGGGGTTTAGGGAGAGATAAAGAAGATAGAATAAGGAGGAGAGAGAGGACAGAGATAGTCATAGGGTAGTCATAGGTGATTTGAAAGATCGAAGATGATGGTCAGAAACATGCAATGTAAAGGAGTGGACAATGTATTGAACATAGGAAGTGATCTGCTAGATACCAAGTCGAGAGAGTTGCCTACTTTGTGGGTTGGAGGAGACATGCCAAGGGAAAGCATTGCAAGCTTGCAGGTTTGCAACTTGGAGGTCTGTCACCGGAAGACTAAAATCCCCGATGAAGATGAGTGGAGAGTTGTCAATCAACATCCAGTTTGTCGATTAAGTTACCCAGAGGGCCAGGTGGGTGATAAAGGGCAATGATATGGAGCTTAGTTGGATATGTTATAGTAACAGAATGGAATTCAAAGGATGAGATGTTTAGCTAGGAAAGACAGAGATGTAAAATGCCATCTACATGAGAGAAGCAAACTTGTACCCTCCCCCTTCTGCCTGTAGTGCGAGGAGAGTGAGAGAAGGACATGGCAGAGGAGAGAGCAGCTGGTGTAGCGGAGTGTAATCCAGGTCTCTGTGAGGGCCAGAAAATGAAATGAGTGGAGAGACGCCAGTCCAGAGTTGAAGTCAACTTTCTTGATGCAGGATTGGCAATTCCACTGACCGTCATGAACCACTGTAGAAGGCTGTGGAGAAAAAAAGCAGCAGAGAGGGGTTACTGGGATTCCTCCCACGCCGATGGGCAATGTATCTTCTCAGCCTGTAAGATATGTGAACAGGTATAGGTGTGAAGCACATTTTCTGTAGTAGTAACAAAAGAACAAAACGGAGAAGAATAAAATAGTATAGAGATGAAAGGATACTTAGCTGAGTGAGTTGAAAGTATGAGGATCCGTTCCCTGAAAATGCAACCGCCACAGACACTCGGCCACAGATGGCCCATCTGTGGTGGAGTGTTTCTCCCTTTCTACCACTGGGTGAGTGTAAGCCACTCCCGCTAATTTCCTCTGGCCTCCCTAACACCAGGTGAGAATTATTTTCAGAGTGTAATGAAGCTAAACCCACCAGCGATAAAGGTAGCCAACAAACAAAGAACAAAAAGCACACCACAAACAAAGTAGCAGTCTAGAACAAAGGAAGTCTAAGTGTACAGCAAAAATAGCAGTGCAACAGTTAAGCAACAGAAGAAATTCAAGCTAGCTTACCAGATGAAGAAACAACCAAGTCAACACCACAAGCATAGACTAAACCAAGCCTATATTGGGCCTAAAATGGTCTAGATCCGCATGCAAGTGTGAAGGGAAGTCTGAGGGTTATTTCACACCTACCTTGTTTGGTCCAGACCAAAGGATCAAAATTTGGTAGACCAAAAGTGGTGTTCCCTGTCCAAATCAAATTAAACCATGATTTGGCTCTTTTATAGGGTGAAAACATTTTCTTGGGTGGTCCAGACTTGGGACCAGTTACAGTAAGTTGAAAAAGTAAGATGGAAGAGGGGTAAAAATGAACCACAGTAGCACACAGTAGAATAGAAGCACACAGTAGAATGCCGGCACCTGCAGGGCTAGCGACAAACACCAGAATTTTGCACCTTCCTGGGAGAAAATGCTTTTCCGTGGGCTGCATCTCCCCTGTACTTGACATTCGTGAATTTGTGGATGGGCATGCGTCTGTATGTTGTAGCACACAGTAGAATAGAAGCACACAGTAGAATGCCGGCACCTGCAGGGCTAGCGACAAACACCAGAATTTTGCACCTTCCTGGGAGAAAATGCTTTTCCGTGGGCTGCATCTCCCCTGTACTTGACATTCATGAATTTGTGGATGGGCATGCGTCTGTATGTTGTCTACCATTTACAGCAGAGATCAACTGATATGGGGTTTTCTATGGCCGATGCAGATATTAAGAAATCACAGTCAGCCGATAGCTGATATGTGACACCAATTATTTATTTATTCATTTATTTTGGGGGGGGGCAAATTTGGTCATTAATAATAATAATAATTTAGTGATCGCAAAACAAATCGAAACTTCACACAGCCTACATAAGGACTACACAAGCCACTAGTGATTACGTTGTTAAAGCCTGACCCAAGCACGTTTAATGACGAGAGCTAACTGCAGTAAATCGTGTATATTTTCAAGTTATGTCGACAAACTATTCTATTTTCCAATTTCACATGCGAAAGACTTTCATTTATTAACGGCATTGACAGCATCTATCGTAAAGTGTAACCACGCATTTATGCATTTAGTTTTCTTCAACATCGACCTGAGCAACTGTGTCTTAAAACACAATGTCCTTATGTAGGCTGTGTGAAGTTTTGTTTTTTTTTTTTTGTTTTTTTTGCGATCACTAGATTATTTGACTAGATGTCTGTTGTTACAACCAGGGATATGAAACTGGATTTTTAAGGGACACCCGACCGGACACAGGAAAAAAAAACAACTCAGAGATAGTATATAGAACAAGTAACGTGTTGAATGTATATACAGCAAAACATAAAGGACAGGTGAGTAAATATATACAAGGACGATATATACAGACGGGGACACTATGTACAAAACATGCAACAGATATAGATATGCAAACAGGTTGTGCCCAATGACGACACCAAAGCAAAGAACAGAATAAAACAAAACGTCCCCAAACCTGAACTGTGAGATTTATCCTCTCCTACGCTTCTACCAAACAAAAACCCTATTTCAACCTACATTGCTCTGACTACAAAACAAAACTTACAAGGTGTGGTGCCTGCCTCTTACCTAGTGTATGTAACAAACCACTTCCTATAGGGTGCACGATGTGTAACCAAAAGCACTACCCTGATCCAGCCTGACAGAACATAGACCAAGGGCCAACAATTCTCTCTCCTCTCTCCCCTCCACCCAACTCTGGTGTCCTCTTAAAGACCGGGAAGCGGGATTTCCGGCGGCGACCCACCACTGGGAGGCGACAGGGACAATCAGCCAATCAGAATACGTCTGGAGTCCACACAGGCCAATCCAAACACAGGGCGGTCCTACAAAGAATGAGAGAGAGAGAGAGAGAGCGCCAAGCACAAAAAAAAGAGAGCACGAGAGAAACAGAATGTGCCGCCGCACGTAACACTGTCAAAAAACATTTTTCTTGTTATTATTGTATTATTATTTTTTTATTATTGACCACACATGCCCTCCCCCCAAAAATAAATACATGAATAAATAAATAATTGGTGTCACATATAAGCTATCGGCCATCCGTGATTTCTCAATATCGGCATCGGTTACAGAAAAACCCATAGCGGTTGACCTCTACAGTAGACGGTAGACAACATAATGACATCAGACGCATGCCCATCTACAAACTAATAAATGTCATGTACAGGGGAGATGCAGCCCACGTTGGTGATAACAACAGGAGATTGGTAGGCAAACTTCACCATAGTTAAGTCTGGAATTTTACACATGAAAACACCCTGACGACAGGTATCATCCTCAAGTCTGAGGGACCACCAGATTGAGAAGAGACATATGATAGCTAAGTGAGATGTGGTCGTGATTAGGAAACTTTAATTTATGGGTCACCTGACTGATATCCCAGGCAATCTTGAATGGCTTCATAAATTGCATGCTTAACATGAGATGAAATTAGATGTGCCATCATATACAGTATGTAGAGCAGCACAATGGACGAAATCTCACTTAGGAAAGACCAAAAGACAGAGGACATCAGAAACATTGACATCTGTGGCAACACTGATGATTCCATTGATCACCTTTTCTAAATCACACAATTATAGGCACTTGGTAAATGCAAGTCGGTGGAAAAATATTTGCTTCCACAATTGCAGGAATAAGAGGAGCAGGGGTTACATGAACATTAGGATATTTGACTGAAATGGTTAAGGTGAAGCAATTCGATTTCATGACATTAAATTATCAAAACATTAAATGATGCAAAGATTTTTTGTAAAACCAAGTTCTTTAAATTATGCAAAGATTTTTTATAGTAAAAACCAAGTTCTTACTACAAAAATTAAATAGAATGGTACAAAACTGACATTGAGGTCTTCTTCTTTTAGATTAGTACTGCTCTCATTTGGAAGTCACACCTACTTTGACAGTGGCCCAGCAGTGTAGATTTACCACTAAGGAAGTGCCTCTCCATCTGTATAAATACCACAGTTCCAACCTGACCAACCGGCTCAAACATCAGATAACACATACACTCAATCTTCCAATGATCTCAGTGGTTGGAGAGGTGAATGGAGCCTATTTTTACTCTCTTACATATGGTAATGGCCATAAACAGTTTTTACACAGTAAATGGGACCTTTTGTAGTCCACAAGGAGGGCCTGTAAACCCACAACTATCAAAGGACGGTGATATCATAGTCGGAGGGATTTTCCCCTTCCATAGCAGTTGGGAAATCAGAGATGTTTCTTATATGGCCAAGCCATCAGAAGTGAATTGCATGAGGTAAGCTACAAAGAAACTAAGCTTTTTAGACATTGAAAAAATATGTATAATTTTAAATAGATTTAAATAGACTTGCACAGTAAAAAGGGTGTTTAAATGCCATCCTTAAAAGGTCTGTGTACATTTTTATTCTAGTCTTGATTTCAGAGCATTCCAATATTCACAGTCCCTAATTTTTGCAATAGAGGAGATCAACAACAGTACTTCTTTATTGCCTGATGTCTCACTGGGATACAAGATATATGACACCTGCAGTTCAATGTCAATGGGGGTTAGAATGGCTATGGAACTTGTTAATGGAAATGAGAAATCAGACTTGAATGAGTCCTGCACAAAACCAGCCCAAGTGCAAGCCATAATCGGTGAGACATACTCATCAGTGTCAATGGCTATTGCAAAAAGTATTGGACCTTTCAGTATTCCAGTGGTAAGTGATTTATGCAATTTTTATCATTATGACATATTAAATATGTTCAGTTAATATTTGGTACATAATATGCCAAACAAAGTCCCTAATACATCTGTGTGAAATGGTTTTTAGATTAGTCATGATTCCACCTGTGAGTGTCTCAGTGACAAAAGGAAATATCCCTCTTTTCTGCGCACTATTCCCAGTGATTACCACCAGAGCAGAGCCCTGGCAGAAATGGTCAAGTACTTTGGATGGACCTGGGTGGGTGCAATAAGGAGAGATGATGACTACGGTAACAATGGGATGGCTGCATTTACTAAAGCTGCAGAGCAAATGGGCATATGCATAGAATATTCACTTCCATATTTTAAAACCTACTCAAAAGAAAAAGTGCTGAGAATTGTTCAGCAGATCAAAAGCTCCACGTCTAGAGTTATAGTGGGATTTCTCGGTCACTGGGACATGGAAGTTTTGGTAAATGTGCTTTCTGAGCACAACATTACTGGATACCAGTGGGTGGGAAGTGAAAGTTGGATCTTTGATTCAACTGTAGCCACACTGGACAAGCATAACATACTTCAAGGAGCCATAGGACTAGCAATACCTAAAACAAATGTGAAAGGGCTGAAGAATTTCATTCTGGATATATATCCACTGAAATCTGCTGGAAGTGCTATTTTTACTAAACTGTGGGAGGCTCTATTTCAGTGTAAATATACAGCACGGAATGATTCACAGAACACACCAGTGTGCACAGGAAAAGAGAAACTGTCCGATATGGAAAATATCTTCACAGACATGTCCCTCATGCCAATTTTCAGTAATGTGTACAAAGCAGTATATGCTATTGCCCATACCCTACATGAGCTTCTTGGCTGCACCAAAACCTGTTCAACAAAGAAGCAACCTGCCCCTCTTACTGTGAGTTAAAAACCTAATCAAGCACTGATTTGGCACATATATGTAGTTCTATATCAGAAAAATAAGCTAGGATGCTGTACCTTTATTTGAAATTAAGAGTTTAAACTTTAGGGCTCTTTTTAAAATGTTTCTTAAACTTTGCTCAATTCCGTCAGTTTTTACAACACCTCAAACAGGTGCATTTCAAAACCAAAGATGGAGAAGAGGTTTATTTTGATGAAAATGGAGATCCTCCAGCTAAATATGAAATAATAAACTGGCAAACCAGTAAAGAACACCAACATCAGTTTGTCACTGTTGGATTTTATGACACTTCTCTCCCTGTTCACAATCGATTATCAGTAGAAATGCCCTCGATCG
The DNA here is from genome assembly GCA_037974365.1 of Hydrocynus forskahlii. Lineage (NCBI taxonomy): Eukaryota > Metazoa > Chordata > Actinopteri > Characiformes > Alestidae > Hydrocynus > Hydrocynus forskahlii. The sequence goes on along the minus strand of JBBPCX010068360.1, from coordinate 4,158 downwards.
TGTGGGCGCAAAATAAAAATCAGGTAAGTCTTAGAGATGATGTTGCACTTTGTTGTCCATAAAGGTAAATATCACATGAAGTGATGTTGCATAACTTGAATAAATTAAATATTTTTAGATTATTTAATATTTATCTTGAACACAGGTCCCAATGTCTGTGTGCAGTGAGAGCTGCCCTCCAGGTACCAGGAAGGCTGTGCAAAAAGGAAAGCCCATCTGTTGCTTTGATTGTATACCATGTGCTGAGGGTGAAATCAGTAATATGACAGGTACAAACATATTTGGAAAAGGAAATAAAGCCAAGTTGGTGTTACTGCAGTCCAAAACATTATCTTTGCATCTAAATTTTATTTTAATCTCTCTGACAGATTCAATTAAATGTGAACAATGCTACCAAGACTACTGGTCAAACCCACACAGAGATGAATGCATGAAGAAGGACATAGAATACTTGTCCTACGAGGAAACTATGGGAATTCTGCTAACAGCTGTTTCGATTATTGGTGCATTTATTACAATAGTAATAGCCATTATATTCTTTAGACATAAAAATACTCCAATAGTCAAAGCCAACAACTCAGAGCTGAGCTTCCTGCTGCTCTTCTCACTGGCTCTGTGTTTCCTCTGTTCACTTACTTTCATTGGTCAGCCCTCTGAGTGGTCCTGTTTACTGCGCCACACAGCATTTGGGATCACCTTTGTCCTCTGCATCTCCTGTGTTCTAGGGAAAACAATTGTGGTGTTAATGGCCTTCAGGGCTACACTTCCAGGCAGTAATGTCATGAAATGGTTTGGACCTCCACAGCAGAGACTCAGCGTTCTTGCCTTCACTCTCATACAAGTCTTTATTTGTGTTTTTTGGTTAACAACATCACCTCCTTTCCCTTTTAAAAATCTAAACCATTACAAGGAAAAGATCATATTAGAATGTAATTTGGGATCAGCTATAGGTTTCTGGGCTGTGCTGAGTTATATTGGACTTCTGGCTTTTTTGTGTTTTGTATTAGCTTTTCTGGCTCGGAAGCTCCCTGATAAATTTAATGAAGCAAAATTCATCACATTTAGCATGCTCATATTCTGTGCAGTTTGGATCACTTTTATCCCAGCTTATGTCAGCTCTCCGGGAAAGTTCACTGTAGCTGTGGAGATATTTGCCATTTTGGCCTCAAGCTTTGGTTTGCTCTTCTGTATTTTTCTTCCTAAATGTTATATAATCATATTGAAACCAGAGAAGAACACTAAAAAGCAAATTGTGAGAAAAGTGCCAGCTAAGTAAACTAGTTTGACTGGCACTTGCTATTTATTTGGCCCAGTATAAAGTTCATGACCCTTGCATTTCCAATTGTAGGGTGTACTCACACTAGGTATGGTTGCACAGTATTGTTCTCTTGCAAGCATGTGATCCCTCCCCACTCCTATTTGGCCTGTGATCATATTGCACGTAATGTTCCCGAACTGAGTTCGCTTACAATATCACATCACTCACTGTTTTATCCGTTTTGTCCAGTGAGCTTCCAAGATTTATGGAGTGCACCCCATACCTATAGATCCACAGTTCTTCCAGCTGGTCACAATCTCATTCAGTAGTTCTTTGATGTCTATGTGAGGAAGATTGTTGCAAATCTCACTGAATATCTGTGGGTTCTTGTGTGTGGTATTCATTTGTTCCTGTATTTTCTTTGCCCCAATAGTATCCTGCACCTGTGCTGTAGACCAAAGTCATCCCTTTCAAGTTTTGTGCTACTAAAGCATGCCTGGGCATTATTCAGTGTACTGTGCCCAGGCACAGTATAGAGCAATCATACTAATCAAATGAAGTGGACTTTGTGGGTCAAACATGCTCAGTCACAACACACATAACCTGGTGAGCACACCAGGTTATGTGTGTGGTTAAGAACTCACCCCAAATAAACCAAGTAATTATTAAAGTCTTCAGGTCACCACACAGGTTCTCAGTGAATTTATGTCAGTGGACTGGGATGACCATGTCATAAAACATGTAGTCATTAAAGCACTTTAAATAATGCATGTGTTTTAAAGTACATGAAATCATGTTTCTCGAGAAGGGCCTTCTCAGAGACTCTGGAGGAAATACAGGAAATTCATAGTTTTCCAAAATATTTAACAGTGAGGATGAGGTCCTGTTTTATATAACTACCCTTCTTTTTACCCTGAATATTTTTTCCAAAAAGATCTCTGAATCCAGTTTGAAGGTAGTATTCCAATCTGTAGATAAAGGCAATGTTCTGGCACACCTAGCACATAATTTGCTCACACGAAGATGGCATTTATTTATTTATTCATTCATTCATTTATTTGTTTATTTATTTTAACACTTGTTGACTACATTTATCTTTAAATCTCCAACCATGATGTAGCAGTATCAAATATTTTTGAGTTAAGTGTCGGGAAGTCATTTGTAATTTGAAACTGATCGTTCGCTACTCTTGTGGATAAATGCAATAAAATCCTAAATTTTCCAACATCTAGTGTAAATCTTTACAGAAGTGTAAAGTTTGTTATGGCAACAAAAGTGATTATGAACACTATTAATACCATTGATTTTGGAATAAACATTGGATGAGCAAATGTATCCATACTTTGGGTTCTATTATGCATGTTTAAGCTTGTTTAAGTTGCTTTCCTGTTCATCCTTTACAGAAGGAATTATAAGTGCAACTACAGGTCATGCGGTGACTGAGAGGCCCCGAACCAAGCAGAGAAAGTAAATGTATTGCGATACTAATGAACGCACATGTACAATAGACTTGAGTGTAAGTAGATACACTGTACAGGAGTAGAAGGTTACATTTTTTCCACAATGCTTAAGTCTTTTAAGAAAAGCAGTACATTGGCACTGGCCGGTCTACTTCTCTATGCAACTGTGTAGAACGAGCAATATCTGCTCAAACAAAAGTAGGCATTTAGACACAGTTTTTGACGATTTGTAGTTTGTATACTCCACAGGCATGATGGTCAGGTGTCCACATAAAGCGGGATCTGGCAGACTCCCTTATCCAGAGCGCCTTACAATCATTAGTTCAGGGCTCCAGACAAAATAAAAACCTTAGGAGCACCTAAACACAAAAAACCTTAGCACCTAAACACAAAATATTTGTGAGCCAAATTTTTTTTTAGGAGCCATGATCTCTGTCAAATGTGATATAAATAAAAAAATATTGTCATGGCACATTTTGTCTCCAGTCTTACCCCCATGTAAAGAGCGTTAAAACGAAACAAGAAATCACGACATGGACTAAATTGTTTATTTTTCTTATATTTTAGAATGAGCTCTGCAACAGGTTACTAGGTCATGCGAATCCTGTCAAACGAAACTCAATCTGTCAACACTGCTCTTGAAAGAGATGTGTCGGTTGCAAACGAGTCAGTTCTTTGAGTAAATTTGGGAAAACGTAGAGCCGTTTGGGCATAGACATAGAATATTACTAGACTGACCATAGACGTAAAATATTACTAGACTAGATCATAGACATAGAATATTACTAGATTAGATCACAGACACAGAATATTACTAGACTGACCATAGAAATAGAATATTACTAGACTAGATCATAGACACAGAATATTACTAGACTGACCACAGACACAGAATATTACTAGACTGACCATAGAAATAGAATATTACTAGACTAGATCATAGACACAGAATATTACTAGACTGACCAAACAAATAAAATATTACTAGACTAGATCATAGACACAGAATATTACTAGACTGACCACAGACATAGAATATTACTAGACTGACCACAGACGTAGAATATTACTAGACTGACCATGGACATAGAATATTACTAGACTGACCATAGACATAAAATATTACTAGACTAGATCATTGACATAGAATATTACTAGACTGACCATGAAATAGAATATTACTAGACTGGATCATAGACATAGAATATTACTAGACTGACCATAGACAGAATATTACTAGATTAGATCATAGACACAGAATATCACTACACTGACCACAGACACAGAATATCACTAGACTGACCACAGACATAGAATATTACTACACTGACCACAGACATAGAATATTACTAGACTGACCATGGACATAGAATATTACTAGACTGACCATAGACATAGAATATTACTAGAATAGATCATAGACACAGAATATTATTAAAC
>JBBPCX010068359.1:0-12306 GCA_037974365.1 Hydrocynus forskahlii | reverse complement strand
AATCACATCACCCGGTCCGCATACTTTCACTTACGTAACATTAACCGACTTCGTCCCTTCCTTACTCCCCATGCTGCAGCCATCGATTATTGCAACTCCCTCCTATTTGGTCTCCCCAATAAGTACCTCCATAAACTTCAACTTCTTCAGAACTCTGCAGCTCGGGTCATAACTCATACCCCCTTAAGAGATCACATCACCCCAGTTCTTCAACAGCTTCACTGGTTGCCCATAGAAGCTAGGATAAATTTTAAAATCTTACTTCTCACATTTAAGTGCATCCATAACCTTGCCCCTCCTTATCTGTGTGATTTGCTACATATTGCCACTCCTTCCCGCTCTCTCAGATCCTCGTCTGCTGCTCATCTTATTGTTCCCTCTGCCCATCTTACTACCATGGGGAACAGAGCCTTCAGTCGCTCCGCTCCTCGGCTCTGGAATTCACTTCCTCCTGTCATTAGGAACACTGTATCTCTTCCCTTATTTAAGGCACAACTCAAAACATGTTCAGACAGGTTTACTCGCTTTAACACAGATTTTCCTGTTGTCAAATCTTGTTTATTGTCTGCTGTTTTAATTTATTTTAATGATTGTTTTATTGTTTGTTTTCTCCCTCTGTAAGGTGACCTTGGGTTTTTGAAAGGCGCCCTCAAATAAAAAGTATTATTATTATTATTATCTGACACAAACCTGCGTGAAGCTACTGCTCGAATTCACAGTTAGTAACATACCTAAGACTTCCAAAAGGCTCAGAGTGATGTTCTCCCTCACAAACTTAAATCAGAGCAAGACTCGTTGATTCTTCTCCCTTATTGTGCTAGCAGTTAATCCAACATGGTGGGGTTTCAGTCCAGCTCCTGAAGGCCAAATCAATGGGAGATGTCACTTAGCTGTATCTGGATGCCAAAATAAAAAGATTCTGATTGGATAATTAAGAATTTAACCCCACTGTTTTCAAGCAAAACTTAATAAGACTAGTTCTTTCACTTGTGCGTACCAAGTTTAAATACAACTATGGCAGATATCATTCTTTAAAGGCCTAAAAGGCCCCGGATGTTGCCCTGAATTTGGACTTGTCTTAACATTTGAACAAACAAGCAATAATGTTGACACTGAATATCATCATTCATCAAAATTATATTTAAATAAACCTAGCTGTTTCTTAAATGATGTTTTTGCAATTGTGACCAAACTCGTACAACATGCACTCTTCAGCCAGTCATATCTGCTCTGTAAAAGATAACTGAACAACTGATAACTGAACTGGTAACTGAACAAACTTGCTAGTGGTAATTTTGCAGGCAAATAAAAATTATTAATGAAATAGATGTTTAGCGTTATAAAATATTTGTTTCTGTAACTTGTGTTATCTGGATGTTGTGACTCTTTGTTGAGCTGCTAGTAAGCAATGAGGAGTGAGGGTGGGCTGCTGTAAAAGCATTTCATGTCGAAGATAAAAATATTGAAAAATCATATACAACCGCTGTAATAAAAAAGCACTTCAACACAATAAAAACATTTTTAATCAATGTTGACTCACTGACACTAGTTTGCTTCAGGTTTTGTAAATTATACACATTTCTATCAAAATATACATAACTCAAATTCATCAGTATTTCCTCATTTTCATGTTTGAAGTCAGTTGTGATTTCTGGGCTTTTACAAGTGAAGCAGCTGGCCACTGGTCCTGTCTGGGATGTTATATAATGTGTGTTTATATGTGTTTCTGGTCGAATGATTGACAGCTGTCTCTTTCTTGACCCACAACACTGCGAATGTAAGATCAGCCACATTGGGGTGGAGGCTGTGCTGCACACAAACACACACACACACACACACACGCGCACCTTAAGATATCTTGAGACACATTTTTGTCTCTTCTACACAGCGAACGCAGACGTGTCAGGGATATTACAGACCTTTGCTTGCACAGTTGGTGTTTGCCATTCTTTAGTATTTCGCTGAAACGTTTCTGTTCTGGGCTGGATATTTTGAATGGTAGACTCACTCTAGACCTAGCAATGACACTGTTTGTGTGTACAAGCCCCAGCAACATTACTGCACCAATACATTCTTTCAGCCTGTAACTGTACACCTACATTGTAAAAGCGTAAAATAGGTGTTTCCAATAAAATGGCCAGTGAGTGGAAGCACAAATTGTAATAAAATGTAAGTGATTGTAAATGTAGGCAAATGTAGAGGTTTCTAATTAAATGGCCCGTGAGAGGAAGTACAGTGTAGGTGTTTCCAGTGAAGTGACAAATAAGTGTATCTACAATGTGGGTGTTTCTAATAAAGTAGCCAGTGAGTGTAAATCCAACTTTAGGTGTTTCTAATAGAGTGGCCAGTGAGTGTAAATCTAATTTAGGTGTTTCTAATAAAGTTGCCAGTGAGAGGGAGTACAAGGTAGGTGTATCTAATAAAATGGCCAGAGTGACGAAGTACAGTGTAGGTGTTTCTAATGAAGTGGCCAGAGTGTGAAAATACAAGGGAGGTGTTTCTAATGAAAGAGGCCAGAGAATGTAATTCAAATAACTGTCAGTTTTCCTGCAGTGGCTGCCCTGAATTGACCACCTGTCGCCACTTATTTTAACATGTTGTCATGAGAATTGTAATAACAGCTTGCCTCGTCACATCTCCTTAGTGTATCCAGTCCTTTCCCTTAGCACATTCAAATTCATTTCCATTTTATTTAGGCATCCGCTTTCTCTTTACTTCGAGGACCGTATATATATCACACGTACGCATACGCAGACCGAGAAAATACTTGAGGGATACAGTTATCAGGGAGAGTGGGAAAGATTTCTCTGTAAGATAAATTCAGTGTGTAGGAGGTGCTGGTAGCTAAAAGGCACACACTCCGACTGAGTTAATTAGATGTCTTCAAAAACCAGATTAGAATAGCAGGCCACTAACTGAGCAGAGGACTGGGGAGTCTGTTTGCCTCAAGTTAAGATATCACCGTGAGGAGACTGACAAACACTCATGCGGCTAGAGAAAAAACCAAGGAGTGGCCAACGTGTGACTGCAGTGTGTCTGAGGCTGCAAAGGAACAGAGACAATATGGTCAGATGAATGCAGATGGACACTGAATATACAGTCAAAGGAAAAGAGAAGGGCAACCAAATCCAATCCAAATCCAATAAATATGATATAAATAATAGTTAACTTCTTCTGTCATTCCTAAACGTATTTTGCCATCTTCTCAAATAAGCTCATATATACAAATGTGAATAATTACAATATATATCTGTATGTGTGTGTGTGTGTGTGTTTGTGTGTTCTGACCACAGTGAGGAGAATGAAACCAGAGTCATAGACACACCTTTTTTAATAATATATGTATAACTCATTTTAAATATTTCATTAAATATTAACATATCACTGAATGAAAACTCTTGAAACATGACATGCAGAGAGGCCAGCAGGTATTATAATGGGCTTTTCCAGGCAACAGTGTATATGTATTAGTAAAGTCCGCATGAGCAATTTAGAGGACTAGAAGCTTCGTTTCTCTCTCTGCAGTTTGGGGCAGGACATTCCACAGGATTAGGCAGTTTGAAAATTTACTGCAGTGACATTCCTATTACCTGTCCGAGGAGATGACAGTGATGAATAGAACCGCAAGATATCATTAGATCCTGCAAGCAATGACCGAACACACCTTTTTAATAAAAGCCGACATGCTCCACAACTGTAACCCTTTCATTCAGCTTTTAAACAGATGAGAAAGGGATATATGTATATATGACATATACACTCATTATATATAATGTGTGCGTGTGTTATATAAAACACAATGCCCTGCCACTAATCTTTTTTTAGAGTCAAATTTGAGTAAAGAAGACAAATGTGATTATTCACAATTAACAACACAAAATAATGTGATTAATCATTCATTTTTATCATGAATAATAATCATTTGACAGCTATATAATAGCTACGACAACACATCAACTTCATGGTTTATATATCAATTAGAAATAAAATGTAAACATTTCAGCCTAAGCTCAAAATGTCTTTAACATTAAAACACATTCGTGACTGGTGTGACTGGATCTGAATGTGCAGAAATCAGAGTGCGGGGTTGGAGAGGTTGTGTGTGGGCGGGAGATGTGTTCTGTGTGTGTTGAATTGGAAGTCTATAGGGTACTTCATAAAAAATGGAATCTAATTGTTTCGTGAAATGCTTTCACAGTCTGGAGAGCAGTGAACGGTGGCTTGGCGAGTGAAATATGCTCTAAAATATGCTCTAAAGACTGTGGTACACAACTCCGCGAGAGGAGTGATGATACTGATGGTAGGTAGTGCAGCTGCATGAAAGCGACCTTTTGACCAGTGTTTATAGTCCAGCAGTCATATTGTTGTTAGTGTTTTTCCGTTTGACCTTTGCTCCAGTGCAGATCCATTAGAAGTGTAAATGTGAGACCTCAAGTCAGTTTAGTTCAGTTACATTTGTTTACAAAACTTTTCAATGAGTCACAAAAGTCTCAACCTTTTCCTATTCAATTGGATTCTTTTATTACTATAGTCTGATTCAGATCTATTTTTAAAACATACCAAAGAATGAACCTGACATAATCAACAGTCTGATGCAATCAACAAGACAGCAAGCTTTTAGATTATTTTTGTGAATGTTAATTTTTATACTTAAAGTTTATGTATCTTTAGTGTCTGAACATAATCTCATATTTTATGGTGCTTTTTTTATATAGGTTGAAAATCTCAGTTAACTTTTGCACTGTGCTAATATTTTGTGGGAAATGGACCAAAAGAAAGGTCTAAAATCACTTAGAATGTTTTAAATTAAAATAACCTATACTGAAGTGATGTTTTAAACAGTATAAATATATGTATATATTAGTGAGTAATAATTATTAAAGAAAACACTATCATCCTATTTCTTTAATAAATGCCAGTAACTTTAAAGGACAACTACCAATTGTATTTTATTTACGTCGACATGTTCGCCTAACCAGTATTATTTGTGGTTACCATCCAGTATCTGGTTTAGCTGATCAGCTGAACTAAATCAGGTGCGCTGGTGATGGAAACCAACAATTAAATGTGACAACTGGGGGCAGGAGGAGAAATCTAGAATCAAACTGGTGTTCTTTGTTCCTCAGACCAGCTCACAAGATTCAAACACAAGGCACTGCAGGGACAAATGCTTTCAAGCAGTTGGCGAACTAATTTTTTGTGCTTCCTCTAAGAACTGCCAAATCGGCTGCTAACTCAAAGTCATTGGGCAACACACTTGGAGGAGACCACTAACTACTCATTTAAAATCAGTTAACAGACTCCCATGCTTGTTAGAATCAGACTGAGGGACAGAAGAAGAAGGTGGGCCATCATATCCAGCTTGGGATTTATGCTCTCCTGGCCATGGATGCTTGACAGTGCGGGGAATTAAAACTTGCAACCTCTTTACAAGGCCAAACCTTAGATGCTTGCATTACTTGGAAGGCCTGTCAGTGCATGTATGTTATTACAATCAAATATACAGTACTGTGCAAAGAGACCTATGCAAACTGTTTAAGCTATTTTTCCTCAGCATGTGATAATGTTAGCTTTCTGTTAGCAAAGTTTACATTAGAATAAATGCAAATAAACAAGATTTGTTTTGCCTGTATAAAACTAGTTGATAATGTGTAAGCTGGTGAGAAGAACACAGATTTGGTTCCAGATTCCTCCTCAATGCCTCCAGCTGTTGTTTGGATCTGTGAAATTCCATCAGCTGCTCCTGATTTAATTTAATGAAGGTCTGATTGAGTCAAACCAGGCTTCTGATGGAAACTACGGGAAATACCGGGCTTCCACAAGGAACACATTGATATATTGGACTTAAAATCACTATTTACTGTATAATGTTATTTGCATTTATTCTTTTTAGTTTTTTATTTAGTATATTTCATACTATTTATGTGAACAAACACTTACTGCTCTTCTGAGCAGTTTTTGAATATTATTTTGGCAGGTGCCTAAAGCTTTTGCACCATACTGTATAAAATATCATAAACCAAATTTCCTGAGAGCTTTAATAAAACTGAATGGAATCAGATAAGGGTCTTTGTACAGAAGCTAAACTTTATTAGCAGATTTTATTTTGCTAAAAGTCAAACTGAAGCGAGGTCCCAAACGTGTACCTTCATACCCTCAGTCTCGGATTCTGGCGCTTCTTGTGTTTTTTCCAGGTGGAGAGCTTATGTAAGTGTGCTTTTTTTCTTCCTCTTTAGGTTGAGTGACACATTCTGAAACCAGTATTATTCTGCTGTGTCATTCATGTTCTAAACACTGCGGCCAAGGGAGGAACACGTCTGTGCTTTTATATCATAGACATCAGCAAACACCTGTAAGAAACTTCTTCAGCATAGGCCAAAGTACAGCTGGGCCATTCAAGCTGACTTGAGCTTTTTTTAGCCTCGAGACTAAACTCCAAATGCTAGCTTGAGGATGTTCACGTGCACATTATCAGATAATAACAGATATCATATTATTTCAGTGGTCAAGTAAACAACATACCGCCATGGTGTCTCTTAAACTTGATTAAAACAGTTCAAGACTGGATTATTCAGTGCATTAATCTCATACCTTGTGTTGCCCCATATCTGCACAAACAACACTACAGCAGCACTTATACACTGAAAGATAAATAAAACTTCATCATCAGTTCTATTTTGCAATAGAATTTCTCTGCATCTGCAGCAACACACCACATCTTTCCTTCATATTAGTTCAAATTAAGGTGCTTTATTGGCATGACAAATTAACCTATGCTGCACATACATACATTGGTATTAGAAATGTATTATCTTATACAGCCACATGAAAATGGAGCCAAACTTTACTTGACATCTGCTATTAGTCATTAACTCGGCCCCATCTGAAGTGAACCAATTCGTTGCTGGTTACAGAACTAGGATGTTGGCCTAGCATTAGCATTAGTGACATATTGACTTAGTGAGGCTACTTTTTAATTGGATATATTTCATGTTACATGGATATAAATCATATTACTCACTTTACTCTTTTGAGGGAAACATTTTTGATGGTTGTCCAAGTTTAAGCACAAAAAACTTCATTTATTTGGACACATGATTTACACCTTGACTTGGTGGACTTTGTTTCATTTAATGTTGGGTATTTGATTGAATGTAGGTTTATTGTGTTCTTTTCAACACAATTGAATGTGTAATTTCAACTGCTCTTTGTTTTTGTGATTTTTTTGGTGTAAGATATGACCACTGGTAATTATCAAATAATGGCTTACTGAGGTATAAATACACTTTTAACACGATTCTGTGGTGTTTGCACATATTTGATATTTGCATGCATGGATTTAAGTGGTAATTGACTCATTGTGTGCGCAGCTGCTCTGTGTCTTTAACTGGTATTTCAGGGCTGTGCTGGGCCTTCTTCTATGTGATCTGTACATTTGCTGCTTTATTTGAGTCTACATGTACTGTATGACTGCCTGGTTAACTCGCCTCATCCTTGTCTGCCCCTTTTATTTCCCCTGGGAGATTTGCTATTTGAAGAAAAGTGAGCGACAGTTCTTATGTTCACGTACACTTGCCGCCGACTGTTGCTGATGGCTGCTTGTATGTGCGACTCGTTTGGCTCCTTGTGAACTCTGTGTACAGTCCCCAAATTTCCTCTGTCCATCATATTTCCAAACTGCTTACATTGCACTGCGGTCAGAGGCACGGAGACAGACACTGACCCAACTGGGCAGAACTTTTGGGTTGAATTATTTAAGACAGTCACCAGTCAAATGTGACAGTGCAAGTTCACTGAATGACTCAGCAGCAGCAGCACCTGATACAGGGTCGAGTTCAGTGTGGGGTGAGATTTTTTTTTCAACGAGGGGGCGGCCAGTGGGTGGTGAATGGAAATTTTTGTTGTTAGGGGGTGGGTGGCTTGGATTTTGTGAGAGCCTGAGACTAAAGCTGAAGGCATGAGTCTCATGCCAGATGTGTGACAGTTGACAAAGGCTAAAATATATTTTAATGCATTATTTTAACTATTTTAGCAGTAGTGTGTGTGTCTCAATCAGGGTTTGTTTAAGGGCCCAAAATAAATGTGTTCATAATTCAGTAATTCATTCTTCTAGCATGTTCATCAGATCAGCAGAATAAATATTCTTCACTGCTTTCTTTCTCTTACACACACACTCACACACACACACACACACACACTTTCCCATCTGTGTTGTCAGTGAAGCTCCCTTACAAGTGACCATTCTGAAACATGGACTACACCTCCACCCTGTGGGTAAAGCTGAAACTCCTGTATTACTCAACATTAAACCAGGGTCCAACGTTTTTGTCTGGGGGACCAAAGATCAAAGAAATTTGTGATGGGTCAGAAAGAATAGCAAGACCTCTTTACCTTTATATTTTTAAAAAAGAGTAATAGTTAAATCCTGTTATCCATAAAACTATCTGCATGAATAGGTCAAACTTGTGTTGCCAAAACAGCTCTGACCTTTTGAGGCATGGACTCCATAAGACCTCTGAAAGTGTGCTGTTGAATATGGCTCCAAGATATTAGCAGTAGATCCTTTGAATCCTGTAAGTTCTGAGATGGGGCCTCCATTGATCAGACTAGTCTGTCCAACACATGCCACATGTGCTTGATCAGATTGAAATCCGGGTAATCTGGACGCCAAGTCAACAACTTGAACTCTTTGTCTCATTCCACAAACCATTACTGAACATTTTTTGCAGTGCAGCAGGACACATTATCCATCTGAAAGAGACCACTGCCATTAGAGATACCATTGTCATGAAGGGGCATGTTTGATCTGTAACAATGTTTGGGTAGATAATATCTGTCAAAGTAACATCCACAAGAATGCAGGACCCATGGTTTAATAGCAGGATACCACCCAGAGCATCACACTGCCTGAACCAGCTTGCCTTCTTCCCATAGTGCATCTGGGAGCAGTCTCTTTCCAAGGTAAGCTACACTAGCACCAGGTCGTACATAACGATGTTACCTAATTCATCTAACCTGTCCACCTTCTTCCATAGCTCAGTGATCTTCTGATGCTCATGTACCTATTTTAGTGCCTTTAGACAGGTCAGCATGGGCACTCTGACCAGTCTCCACAGCTCTGTGTGCAGCAAGCTGTGATGCATCTGACATGTTTCTATTACAGACAACATGAACTTTTTCAGCAATTTGCGCTGCAGTAGCTCTTCTGTTGGATCAGACCAGATGGGCCTGCCTTCACTCCCGCTGCGCATCAGTGAGCCTTGGCCTACGATAACCATGTCACTATTTCCCCTTTGACCACTTTTGGTTGTTACTTACAACTGCATACCAGAAACACCTGCTGTTTTGGGGAAGCACTGAACCAGTCATTTAGCTATCACAATTCGGCCCTTGTCAGAGTGTTTGTATTCTTCTGTAGAGCATTTATGAGGTCAGGCACTGATGCTGGACGAGAAGGGATGGCTCGCAATTTCCATTCCAATTCATCCCAAAGGTGTAGGATGGGGTTGAGGTCTGGTATCTGTGTGGGTCAAGGCCTTCCTCACTGAACTCATCAAGGCATGAAAAGGGCCTTTCCCAGATGGTGTTGCAAGGATGGCGTTGTCCAAAATGTCCTGGTATGGTGAAGACTTAAGATTGTCCTTCACTGGAAGTAAGGGCCTAGCTCAAACAGGTGTGTCCCAATACTTTTGTCCATGTAGTGTATTTCAGTCGCAGCCCTCATAACTGAATAACAGCGATTGTGTATCTGAAGTGTTTGTCTGTAACAAGTGTTTCTTTCACTTAGAGACAAAGCTGTGATCTCAACCCCCAGCCTCTCCCATCACAGCTTAAACCTTAAATCCGCCCTTTGTTACGTCCAGGTGTCTCGTTTTCTCGTGAATTAACAACAGCCTGTGACTGTATCCCCTGGGCACGGACCGAGAACACAAGAGCGGGAACATCTCCAGGGCAACCTAGCGCTCTTTATTTTTTTCCCCCGCCCGTATTTCGACAACCCCCTGACTAGGATTGGCTGCTTGGATTGGTTACAAGTTTATTATCCCGAAGCAGTCCGCCTGTTAGCCAATCCAACAGCAGGACTTTGGATACGGTTTGCCAATCCTGGAGCAGAGGGGTGGGATTTTAGCCAATTTTGGAATGGATGGGCGGGGTTTGTCTGAAAACGGGTGATACAGAAACAAACTAAACGTCCCGTGTAGTGATTGCTGCGGTGGCATGGAAACAAGTCTCACAGGCAGAGAAAGCGAACATGCTAACACTGAGGGAAAGTCTGTTTAGGAGATTTTAGACAAAACTAGAAGTCAAAATACAAGTTTCGAGATTTTTAAATACATTTACAGTTACTTTTTAGGAATATATATTTTCAGACTCAGGGTTTGAGAAAGATGGACAGGAAAGTGAGCGTGAGGCGCGCCACCTCAGCGGGTTATCGTTTCCCGGACCGGCCGGGCGGTCCCCTCGCCTCCCAGTCCGCCGTGTGCGTGTCCAGACCCCCGCCGGGCAGAACCCGGAGCAGCGCCGAGACTCCGGACCGAGATCTCGACACCAGAGACCCAGTGAAACAGGACCAGGTGTGGAGGGAGTTCGTGTGCTCCGAGCGAGCCGGAGTGAAGGAATGGTAACTCATCATGACACCGGTCACCGGTACCGTTTTAGCCTCCGACTTTCTCCCCTGTCAACCAGATAATCTTTTAAAGTGAGCTTTTGTTTCGCCGTTATCCGATACGGAAAGATTTGCGCTTGACCGGGTGCCCTCTCTGCACGGTGTGCTTTACTCTAGCGAATGCCATTACGCTATATGGACAAATTTACTGGGACATAACTCTTATTGATTGAATTCAGGTGCCTCCCTACTTCCAGTGAAGGTCAACTTTGATGCTTAAGTTTACCAAGATATTTTGGACAACTCCATGCTTCCAAGTAGCACACAGTTTGGGGAATAACCTTTTCTATTCCAGCATGACTGTGCCCCAGTACTCAAAGCAAGTTCCATTATGACATGGTTGGATGAGTTCAGTGTGGAGAGACTTGACTGACCTGCACAGAGCCCTGACCTCAACCCCATCCAACACCTTTGGGATGAACTGGAATGGATATTGCGAACCAGGCCTTCTCATCCAACATCAGTGTCTGACCTCATACATGCTTTACAAAATGAATGGGCACAAATTCCCACAGAAACACTCCAAAATCTTGTGGACAGCCTTCCAAGAAGAGTGGAAGCTGTTATAGTTGCAAAAGGGGGACCAACTCCTATGCAATGTCATTATAGTCCCTTTTGGTGTAATGGTCAGGTGTCCCAATAGTTTTGTCCATATAGTGTATATTTGCAGAGAGGTTTTGCATTTCAGCCTTAGATAATCAAAATTAGGCTAAACCGTTGCTCTTTTAATAACTAAACAATGAGGATGACCTCTTTGAATTAGATTCTGTGTCAAGTATTCATCAACCCAAATGAATTCCTTAATTACGGTAGATTCGTTTAACTTACACAGTTCGAAAGTGTCGGTTCGTTGAACTAAATCAAATGTCACATCACTATGATACAAGTCCCTGTTACTTGGCTTACTATAAGTCTTGTTCTGTCCATACCAGAACACACTGCCAGTGCTGTTATGCATTGCTCAGTTTTATGTGTAAGTAGGGATGGGCGATATGACAACATACAAAATACTTTTCTGAGCACGTCCTGGGTATTGCTAGTACTTTCAGAACACTGAACAACTGCATATTTAATTGAAAGAGAGCCAACAGGTCACTTTAGTGCTAGTGCAGTGTTTAAAATATTAAATGAAAATTGTTGTCCCCATATTTGATAGCTGGTGCATTGTGCATGTTCTTACTTACTACCAGAAAAACAGAAATACTGTGATATATATCACATTTTATTTTTTAAACATTTGCAAACATTTTTCCCTTTTTTATTAATTTTGTTTCTTGTAAGATAAGGATTTTAATCTATTACCATTCAGTCTGTCATCATTTGTAAGATCTTACTTTCCTTCTCAGGGAGAAGAACTGGAGTTTTCTCAAGGACTTCGACCAGCTGGTAAGGATTTTCAAAATTTATTCAGCTAAAGATTTTATCTTCAAATTTGACTTTTGCAATATTTTTTTTTGTTTGTTTTGTAAGAATGCAAAAATAGTGTTTGTGTTATTAAGGGAGAAGAGTAAATTAAATTGCAGGACAAGTATTTATGTAGTAAACAGAATTAATTAATTTAGCAAATACAGTGGGGGAAATAATTATTTGATCCCCTGCTGAATTTGTAAGTTTGCTGACTTACAAAAAAATGAACAGTC
>JBBPCX010068358.1:0-12307 GCA_037974365.1 Hydrocynus forskahlii | reverse complement strand
TCACACTCATGCACAAGATTAGAGTACTCACGTGAGAGTTTTCGTAGAGATGAGAAGCGATGGAGAAGGTTGAGCGGCGAGAACTCAATGCCTGAGAACTGAGGAAACCTTACTTCCTGTTTATATACTTTGTGACGCGCTCATTTCCTGTGACCTTTGCACGTCACCTGACTAGTGCATGTGACACATGGCCACCAAATGCAAATTAAGCTTGTCGGCTTTGCATACAATGAGTTAAACTGCAATTACTCATAAGCCCTTCGTTCAATGCTTACCCAACTTTGGAAACTCATGCAAGGCATCACTCAACAGCAGTACCCCAATCTGTGTCCATATTTACCATTTGGTGGCGCTATGACAGGTCAAAATTGCCTCTATCTCTCCAGTTGTGTGGCCAGTGAGCTCACAAATTTGCTTTCCACACCAGAAGACATTGCTCTAGCACATTCTTGAATTTAAGTGACATCATGCAACTGTATCATGAAATACATGGCCAATATCAGCCAAAGGAGTGCCAAAAATTTCTACATGGCATAAAATGGTTATCCCAGGCCGATGATTCTGTAACTTGGTACATTTGTTGACATACATGCTTAGATGATGCAGATCTATTTTAGCTCACTTTGCCCATTGGGGGGCACTATAACACACAAACATTGCAGTGGTTTTCTGCCCTTAACTGATGAACCATGAGACACATTCACAATTGCTTTTTACTGCTGAATTCTGCCCTCTATCACAAGTTCAGAAATCCCTAAATGTCAGTCACTGGGAGGTACTACAAAAGGACATTTGGATTTCTTCTATATACTTCATGAATAGCCTGTGCTTTCTAACCTGTCAGTATTGCAGTTTGGAGGACTGGGCGCAAACAGCTTGGACCCCACTCATTGCCATTCATCGCGATATTTATTATTATTATTATTGTTATTATTATTACTACTAAAGTATATTCAGTCTGTCAGGTTTGGGGACAATGACGGTGGGTGGCCTCTAGAGGCCGCCAGGGCTTCAGTTTTGGATATTCCTGAGCACACCAGATTTGAGTTAAGTATTCATTTGTTTCAGCTGCCGGTGTGCTCAGGAGAAAGAGTGTTTGTGCTCTGATTGGTTTGTGGGGTTTGGGGTGTAAGTATTTAGTTTTGTGTGTGACCGACCTGCGTTGTCGGTCAACTCTCATGATTACCCAACCCTCATGACCTCCTGTCTCCTGTATGTTTATTGAAAGCTTCAGTTTTGAGTCTGGCTCTTGTAGGATCAGGTTTTCTGATCCATGCAAAGAAATGAACACAAAATTCAAGAGTCTTTATCTGCCATAGGCTTCGTCTTTGAAAAAGCAGATGTGCAGGAAATAGGGACCTCTTGTCTCATTTTACGACCACCTCTTGGAGACCCAGGCCATACCAGGCCCCTTTTCATGGACTCCAGTTCAACCCTCTTCAGATAATCAGCAGACAAAGGGGCTTCACACAATCGACACACACCCCTTCCCCTTTCCTGCTACACACACACACAAACGGGAAAGATTCCTTTGTCCCCAGAAAGAAGGACCAAAGGGGCCAATTTATGTGTTCTTACATGTGTCCAAAATCTACATTAAGTAATGTGTTTTCTTTGATAGACTATCCGGTCTGAGTCAAGTTAACCTGGTATTTGCAAGCATCTTATCATCCGATGTGGAGTTGAGTTATAACTCCAAAACTGTCAAAATCAGGCCTGTCATTCTTGGTCTTCAATCACTCAGGGTGGTACAATCTCTTTTTCTAAAATACCTGTGTCACTCCAGAACATTGCCATATGACACTAGATACAATATTCTTATTTCAATTAAAGCCTTGGCTCAGCAAGGTCATAAATTAACTGACAGCTGTATGCCTGCCTCAGAGTTAGACAAAGGAGACGCAGAGATTTCATCCATTTTAACCAAAAACCTACATTTCTGAACATGTATGGTATTGAGAATAAGTAAATTACTACAGGGGATTATAATGTTCATGCATTTTTGAAGTTGTTTTGAATACTTATGGTGGATTAGAGTGTATCTGTAAATTAATCCATAATCTGTGAAATGCTGTTGAAAGTATAGCATGTTTGGACTCTTTGCGAAGCACTATTCACCACAAATTCAAAATTACAGGTTTCAATACCAAATTATGAACGGTACAACAGTTATTAAACTTTTCTACCAACAAGGAGTTTCTGGACATTCCAATGAGTCGTAATAGTGGCTTCTCCCTTTAGCGCTGAGGGTCCCAAGGGCCTTTTGCTGATTGGCCAAGCTGTGAAAGGTGGGGGCAGTCCCCCCCCCCCCATTAATAATTAATAATTGACTATTTATTAAGCAATTAATAAATATAATGGTGAATCAGCCTAAACTGATTCTGGTGGAGAATATCAAAATTAAACATAAATTCTAGATGATAAAATCCCCTACACATGACATAGATATATTTTTTTGTTGCAAATCTCTGTTAAAACACTGACACCATTGATCATACCCAGTGTAGTTTATAGCACTTGTTACCATAATTATTACCACCCTTGGTAATTAAAAAGGTTGTTGTTAATTAGATCAATCTCACACTGAAATTATGCTGAGAAAAATCTTATGAATATCTTATGAATAAATAGCATTTAGTGAAAGAGCCTGAAATGTCACTCATTTCAGGTGTTTGTTTTTTTAAGAATGGCTCCTTTGTGCATTATTAGGCTTGGCCTCTTTGTGCAATTAATATGGCTGGCCTTTTGTTTTGTCACATCTTATTTGACATATATTTTTACATAAAGTTAATTTTATATTAGGGAACTCACACTGGGGCCCGCATTGCAGCTCATAGCGATGGGTCTCCCTAAATAAGTTGTCTAACATTTAGAGGTGGATGCTAAGGGGTAAACTGCCATACCAATTAAACAAGCTATTGTTATTTTATTTACTTTTTAAGGGGTTCTTTTATAAAATTCTTATTATGGCACTGATTACATTTATTAGTTATTTTTGGAACTGTCAAATTTTCCTGTGTTTACAACAGCATTGAAGTTCTTTGGAAATGTAAGGACGTTTTCATACTAAAAAAAATCTTTCTTCTCCTCAGACGAATGTTCTTTGACACTGAACTCCAACACAGTCGAAGAGAATGTGCAGGTATCTGTGGGGGACAAAGATGTATGGGCCTGCTATAACCGAAAGCATCTCCAAGAACACCCAGAGAGGTTCAAGGTATTTTCCCAAGTGATGTGTCAAGAGGGCTTACTGGTCTCCCGTTCTGCCAAGTAGAGTGGTTTGGAAGGTTTGCCACTATTGGGATGGCCTACAAAGACATAAGTAGGAAGGGGCGTTTTACAGCCTGTCCGCATGCCTTGAGAAAAGAATTAAAAAACTTAACTGGCATATATGGTTGCATTTTCTTCATGCTTAATTAAATAATATTCTTTTGATTTTGTTTTGAAACGAGACATCTGTAGGATTAAAATTTGTCTGATCTGTTGGAAAGCCACACACACGCCTCCGTCTCCTCCCCTCCCCCTTTGCAGAATGCCAGCACAGGACCCAGAACCAAGCTCCCCTGTTTGATCAAGGAAGTCTGTGGTTTGTCAAATGCTGATGAATAATCTTTACGACCCTAGTTTAACCACTTAGAGGCTCTTAGGATAGTGAGGATACTCCCCACCTTCTCACCCCCACCTGCAGTCCTTTCAGCACCCACACAGACTGTCTTTCAATGAAGGAAGGGAAAGAATCAATTTCTGTGTTTCTTATATGCTTTCAAAATTACTTGAATTTGTAAATGTGTTTTCTTTGATAAACCATCCTGTGTAACCCCAAAGTAAATTTTTCTCAGGTGACTACTACCCCTTATATAAATTAAGATTGTGTGTGGCATTAGGTAGAATTTAACTCTGTGATGTGTGAAAATATTCTTGTCATGTTTGGTCTTAAAATGATCAGTGATTTATAATATCCATGTTTATGATATTAATTTCACTTCAAAACTTGACCTCGATGTACTTGATACAATGTTCTGATTTTAAAGAAAAGCCATGCTTCAACAAAGTCAATAATCATCAACTCTGACAGGCCATGTGGCCACAGACTGAGGGAACAAAGAGACACAGTTTTCACTGATTTTAAAAGACAAACTGAAACTTCTGAACATATATAGGATTCAGAATGGGTCGATTACTAAAGGGGATTATGACTATTAGAATGTTCATGCATTTTGAAGTTTGTTTTAAGTAATTAGTAATGGTTACAATTAGACTGTGTATGTATATTACGTTATAATTGGGTGAATCATTTCAAAATATATGCATGTTTGGTGTCTTTGCCACGCCCTCGACATCCCCGTCACAACGCTGCCCATTTCAATGCCCATTTATGGATGGTGTAAAAGTTATTAAACTTTATTCTGCCCACAACAAATCCCATGCTTCTGATGAGTCATAAAACGTCCCCCTCTGCTCCTCCTCTGCTTTCCTCTGCGTGCCAAAAAGTGACTCTCTCATTGGACAATTGAGAAAGGAAGGGGGAGAGGAATCTTCCCCGCACAGAGCATTTAAATCAGGGACTTTTTGAAAGCCAACTGCGGAAAACTGGGGAAAGAGAACTCAAATCACCTTTCCCCTGGCAACTCCACTTTGCTCAACTTCGCTGAGTCTTCGTCACATTCATCTTCAAGAACTTCAAGCTTCATCTTCCAAGAAACTTCAAACTTCAGCTTCCCAGAACTTCAAGCGGCATCCTCCCTGAACTCCAAGCTTCAAGGCCTGAAATCCACTCCATCCCCTCGGCCTCCAGGACCAACGCCCAAACTCAAGCTTCATCTCGGAACCAACGCTCAAATAAAACCTCTCTCTATACCTGTGGTGCAAGATTGATCACGTGTCACCTAAACTGCTTTCTTGTGAAGTTGGGTTGTCTCAGGAGGCTCGCTGTTCAGGAACAGCTGAGTAATTTCAGTCAGTCTACCGATACTGTTACTCATTTAATCATTTCTCCCATTCATTTTGTTTTGTGTTTATGTGTGTTGTATGTTTGTCTAATGTAGTAATAAATGTTGTCTTATTGTGACCAGCAATTCTTTATTGTTCATTAAAAGCGAGGTCACTTCATGGCTGGTAACGCACCTGAGCTTTCTTCATAGGTCAAAACTGATTCTAATAATTCCCCCTCTTTTCTAAAGGGTCTGGGGTCAGTTACGGTGGGTGGCCGCTAGAGGCCACCCTTGTTTAAGTTTGGAGTTTTGTGTTTCAGTCTGGGGTTTTGTGATTAGTTTCACTGTCTTTTGTTAAAGTTAATTACTTGTGTTTGTTGATTGGTTTGGGGGTTTTTGAATTTAGTATTTAGTTTGGGTCAGTCAACCCATCTCCTTGCGTGAGTTAATCCTGTCTCCTTTTGTTTAGAGGAAAACTATAGTCTTAAGTCTGGCTCTCAGGCAAGTTTTGTTTTGTGTTTCGTTACAAATACAAGATGGATCATTTTGATTACTACTGGTGTGTGTGTGCCTGCCTAAAGTGCCTGGAGATGGGAAGGACATGTGACAATTCTACATATATTCTGGTGGAGAATCAATAAATTGAGCTAAATTTTCCCTGCACATATTAATGAGACAGCTCTGTTTACATTTAGGTAAAATGGACCTACATTAACAACTCGGGTGCATTACCCAAGCCAAGGACCTTTTTTGACTCAGAAATTGTTCTTCTTTCATTCCCTGTATTGTCTGTTCTTGATTGATTCTTAACGGTAAATTGAAAACAGGGGAGTGAGTCAGTGCTGGGGTGACTATTGACCTCTTCTGTGCTCACAGTAGAAGCCTTCTATGAACAATGGGTCCAGAATATCTTCTGAAGTTGCCCACGACCAATCTTCAGGTCAATACCCCTTTCAGTCCACCAGATTGTAGTCTCCAGCCTGGGCTCCTGGAGTCGTAAAAGGACGAATGGAGTACCTCAGGGGGCCACCAACTCCAAAGGATGTTCCTCTAGAGAAATACTGTAAAAAGTAGTTTGTCTAACAGGAAAACATCCTGTATACATGGGAAATTTGGGAAGGAGTCTTAAGCCTGATCTCCCTTGTGGATAGCCAGAGCTATTCTAGTGGGTAGAATACTTGCATCTGGACCAAGAGGTCATGGTTTCGAATCCTACCTTCAATCCTACCACCACTGGGTCCCTGAGCAAGACCCTTAACCCAAAGTTGCTCAGGGGAGACTGTCCTCTGTAGTTAGGGATAAAAGTGTCTGCTAAATGCTGTAAATGTAAATGTGACCTGACAAGTACATTGTAGGAGGCCTGCTCCAACCACACCTGCAATGTTTTTCTCCTGATAGTTCATTGCAAATGAACGTGAGTCACCTCCCAGGACTGTTCACTTCCTCTCCACTCCTCCACTGCTGGAACGTCAAAAGCTTTCACAGAGGTCTGCATTTCAGCCGTGGTTCCGGGGAATTTGGTATGCGCAGAGGTTTGCATCTTGGTCAAGAAAGACAGGCTGATGGCCGTGCACCGGACAGCCATTCCGGACTTTTCCAGAACGCAGATTGCCAGTCCGCCCCTAATATTAAGGAGTGAACAGGAAATTAAGAATATTTCATATCTGAAAAGTGAACTGTGAACCAATTTTAAATTATGTCTTCTGGATGTCTATAAAACCTACAAACATCATGTAATGCTTTTGAAATGTCCATGGCAGTTTGTGTTTTTTTAGAGGAATTAACTGATATGGCTTTGAAACATCAATCCATGATCCAATAATGACTATGAAAGGAATTAAAGCTTCTTTATTTAACTAATCCTGCCCTTGTATTAACTGCCAGGGTAATTTTGGTCACAGATCCTGACTCCAGAGGCATACAGTCAATTGTCTCATTCCCCTTAGAGGGAGATGATTTCTCCAGGGGGCACATGCCTGGTGAGGTTTTGGTCCACAATGTTACCAACAGCTCCAGAATCAAATAATGTTAAGACACAAAAAAAGCCCTAGTGATTGACAGTAACCAGCATATTTCTATTAAAACTGTAGAATGGATGAAGGAACTCACCTGTACCTCCCCAGTTTTTTTGGGATGTTTAATTAATAGAGTGAATAGACTTAATAGAGAAAAAGTCGCTCATTACTGCCTCACTGACGTTCCTCAGCCATGAGGCAAATTCTGCTACTCTATCAGATTAGAATAATGATGTTTGGGCATTGTTAAAATTTGGCTGTGGCAGTTTTTAGAAGGCAACAACTGGCTATGCATGGCTTGCCTGGAAAACCAAGAAATGCAAATAAAGGATCAGTTGTTTTGCCAGGCTTTAAGCCAGCACTTAACCAGAATACAATTTAAATAATTTTGAGTAAAACGTATATGCTGTCATTGTCAGAAGTAATCAGAGCTCAGGAAGAAGATGAATGATGAATAGGGGTGGCCGATCTGTCAAATGAGTTCAATGTATTGCAGCTTGCTTTACAATCATGTAATAGATTACTATATAGTGAATGCTTTCTAGCTATCACAGATACAGGCTGCGTGCAACACTACATACTACCACACTAAATATTATGCACAAATAGTACATCAGAAATGCATGTAGTGTAGACTGCATAGAAGTGTGTGGTTTGGGACACAATTAATGAGAAAAGAACTGACATGTAGGCTACACACATACTTCCTCTATCCAAACCACTCTCCTGTGCCAGAGTGCAGTGAACCGGGTTAGGTTTGGGATACTGCTATAAGCCCTGCTGAATAGTGCGGGTTTGTTTTTCAGAAGGACCATGCTTTGTGTACTTTATAATTAGGTTGTTTGCCAAGCATCATGTGTTAATCGCCATTTAAAAATTTTGACAACTCATCCGGAGCACTCACTGAGCAATGGATCACAAAGTCGGCTCTACATTCAGTAAGCCAGTTAACCTACAATGAAAATCTGACAATGAAAAAAGATTTTAAGAGATTTACATCTTGAACTTACTTCTGTACCATCAGCTTCTGGCTAGGTAACAGAAATCCAACGGGAAGTGTGCTGAGTGAGACCTGAGAAGACGCAGAAATGGCCTACTTAATTTAAGATCTGAGATTTATAAGACACATTTATTTAAAAACACTCACACCCCTGCCGAATCTTCCAATAATCTACTGCCATTTAAGTACTATTTTGGGTTGCAGTTCATGGTTGCCTGTCGCAACATAGCAAATTCGTTTTTTTATGTATGTATTTTTTATATATTGGGAAGGGCATTGTTAGCGTCTTTTAATATTGTGTTTGGGGGCATTTCACAACATGAAAATATATATTGTGTATTGCGAAATAGCCTGAAAGTATTGCAATAATAATTTTGTCATATTGCCCAGCCCTAATGATGACCATAATGATGAACCAGAAGGTAAGTATACTTCATAACGGGGTGTGCCTCCTTTAGCAGCAACAACTGCATCCAAATGCTTATATGTCCATTTGGCCTAGTTTTTGTTGCACAGTTACTTTACTTTAATTTAAATAAGGAGTTGACACAATCTGGTCTCAGACAATTTCCTGGACTTCATTGCTTGGTGTCTGCTCTGATATGCTCTGTCATTTTTGAGACCGTATTTAGACAAAAAGTGTGTGCCATTCCAAATCATGTTCAATCAACTGAAATTAACACAGACGGACTCAATCAAGTTGTAGAACCGTCTCAAGAATGACCAGTGGAAATCGAATGCACCTGAGCTCAATTTTGAGTGTCATTGCAAAAGGTGTGAATACTTGTGTACCTGAAAACACATTTTCACTTGGCCATTATGGACCATTTCGTGTAGACTTTGTGAAAGAAAACTATACTCAAATCTATTTTAAATTTGTAAATCTATTTAAAATCTGGGCCTCATCAGCAACAATGAGACACCACACAGAGATGAGGTGGAACAACTGGTAAGCTGGTGCCACAACAGCAGTCTGTCCCTTAATTTAGACAAAACCAGGGAGATTGTTGTTGACTTCCAGAATAGGCAGGCTGACCACCCTGCTGTGTTTTCTTTAAAGGCTCTGAAGTGGTCCGTCAACAAGGCACATCCATGGCTGCACTTCCTGTGGAGACTGAAGAGAGCCAGAACCCCATCACCCATCCTCACCACCTTTGACAGAGGAGCCCTGGACAGTGTCTTACCAGTTGCATCACTTTGTGGTTTGGGAACTGTGAAGGTAGCTGAAAGGATCATTGGTGACTGCTGTACTTTTGCTGTACCTTGGTCTGGATGAAACATCATTTCGTTTAGCTGTACACCTGTATATGGATAATTGACAAAGAAAAAAGAAAGAACAATTTCACTTGGATGTATAACGACTGAAGTATTAAGGGGTCTCCACTTTCTGTTGTAGTGACTCAGGCTCCATCCACACCTTCTCCTCAAAGACTCCTCAGGCACACAACTCCTCTACCTGCCCCACACCTCCTTGTGAGGCAGCACTTCATCAGACCTACTCTTCTGTGCCCAGGCCTCAGCTGAACCAAGCACCTCCTGGCCAGAGGTAGCTCCTGAGGTAGAACAAGTAACATAATTATGATTTTATTTACAGACTACTGGATACACTTTACATTCAGAGGCTTGGAGGGTGCCTGCTTTATATTATGTTCTGTATGTGATGTGAATCAGTGTTAGCTTTTGACAGTTCATCCACTTAAACAACAGGCATATATTATTCAGTATATCATCCTAGTCTTGAAATAGCTTTCCTCTTAAACTGAACACCCTGTGCCAGGCTTTTGTTGTTTGCAAGCTAAATTTTATATTACTACATTTACACACAGTAGTGCCATTACAGTCATGGCTTTTGTTGCTACTCTGTACTTTTTCTAAGTGACCCCTAGGACTGCACTCAAGCCATTGTGGAAAGCAGGATGATTCTTAGAGAATTGGCCAATCTGAACAGTAGGGTAGCAAACTTCTTATAGCCTAAAATATTTGTAGGATGCTTATTAGATATACTATGAATGATTATAAAATCCAAATGATCTTATTGCATTGTGAACATGCCTTTTTCTTTCAGGATCTGATCCTGGTGCAGCATTTTAATGACCGACTGCTGGCATTCACAACTTCATGGAGTCCTTAATGCAGAGCTGGGGTGGGTTCATAATGTCTAGGCTTTTCAACTGTGCCCTGTTTCTGCCAAAATGTGGTGAACTTTCTGGAGGAGGTGGTGCTGGGCATTCAGGAGCAATGCCTCAGATCTTTGTAGTAAAAGATTTAGTATGTGTTAGAGACCTACACAGTGTGAAGCATGCCAGCGTACTGATGTAGTACAATACAGTTTTTCGATTCCATTTAGTTATATTTTGTCAGGTGTGAAAGCCCACATTTGATCCTGGATGAGCATGAGTCCAGGAGGGTCACCTGGTGGCCATAGTTTTCTCCGTGACTCCCACGAGCACACAGAAAAATACCTGAGCTGAACACAATCAAGAACAGTTAGTTCTCAGTTCTTTAATTTATTGAAGTAATTAAATAAATTAATTAGATATTTTAATATATTTACTCATTGTCATTGTTATCTACTATAAGAAACATTCTGGATATTCTGGTTATTTTTAATAGAAGTTTCTTTCTCCGTCATTTTAGAATAATTTTGTTACAGCTGCCTAGCTTCTTACTATGTAAAACCTTTTGAATTGCACAGGACCTGTGTATATTCATTTTTTTGAGTGTACTGAATTTGTTGTGAACATTTACTTGAAACCAAATTGGTTTCATCAATACAAAACCTAAAGATTGGTATATTTTCTAGGCACCAGGGTAGTTTTCCTTATGATTTTTCTCATTATTTAATTTGATTAGTTTAAGGGTTCTTTGTAACTCTTATCTGGTAACAGGAGCTGTACAGTTTTTATACATTTCTGTGAAGGTAAAATCACATACCTTCCTCTGCATATGGATATTAGTATAGTTTCCTTTCTCTTGTGTGCATGTTGGGTGAGTATATTAATCCACTCCACAGACATATCCATAGATGTCTTTACTGATCAATGGGACATTCTTTGAAACACATTTCTTAAAGCACAGTACTTTTTCTATGCAAAAACAGGTCAATAAATCACACTTGACTGCTACTCGTCACTTTTAAATTTTTGCTTTTTTTGTCTGCATACATCCTTTTTCTCGCTTTTAGATGTTTGCAGATGACACTGCCGTTGATACATTTTAGAACTGTCCAAGTCCTCTAAGCAGTATATATTACTATCATATAGTTATTTTCTTCTGTGTGAATTATTGTTGATACATGACGGAAATGCTTGTTATAACTGAATAACTCTACATGCTTCTGTTTTAACTGCATGTGTGTGAATTGGAATGAAAATGACTGTTGTTCTCTGCTATCTGTGCACTGAGATGTAAGTTTATCAGTTTTAATTGTTTCTTTAAGAATCTACAGAGGACTATACAGAAGTAAAAAAATAATCTTTTGTTTAGTAAAAAAAGGCTGGGCTAAAAATGTCTATGCCCTTTCACCTTCTAGGTATTGTATAATTCTCTTGTTCAACAACCTATCAAACCAGGCCGTTAACTAACGCTTGATTTAAGACTTAAGTTGGACTCTGTCTGTATTCACAAATCACCTCAGCTGATCATGTTTTTGGGACCATAAACACAGAATATGGTCTGAGATCAGACCTCTAGTACAGGTGCATGCGCAGTCATTACAACTGACTTTTTTTCTGCTCTTGCTGAGGTCTTACAGCTGTGAATGAAAATCTCAAGGACTATCAGACACAAAAAGAATAGTGTTTCACAAACTGTTGGCTCTACAAAATGGCATCACAGCAGCTGCCAGTATTACTGTGGCCCTCTTTAATTAACAGTGTGTTGATTTCCTGTGCCAATACAATTTACCAAAACTGTTACTTAGCAAATAGGGTAGCACTATTACAGCCTTCATACAAAAATGTCCCGGGCAGAGTGTTTAATTACATTGCATCTGGAAGTATGCATGTGTACGTATGTGCATCAGCTGTTACAATGCATGCACAACTATTTTTTGTTATTGAATTTCTTACAGTTCTGTGTTTCATATAGCTCTAAAACATGGAGATTCACTTGAACAGTGACAGACTATTACTAGAACTGTAGTGGTTGCTATGGTGCTGCTTGGTGGTTGCCATAGTCTTACAGGTGAAAAGTGAATGTGACCACTCTGTCATATGTTCCTCTGCATTTAACCGATTCACGAAGTGAAGCAGCCAGCAGCTACAAACACAGCACCCGGGGAGCAGTGTGTGGGGACAGTACCTTGCTCAGGGTACCTCAAAGGTGCTTCCTGATTGCAGGGTGAATGCTAAGCCACCAAC
>JBBPCX010068357.1:0-12307 GCA_037974365.1 Hydrocynus forskahlii | reverse complement strand
ACACACACGCACACACACACACACACACACACACACACACACACACACACACACACACACACACACACACACACACGTAGGCATCTCTCATTCAGCCAACGTCTCTCCAGTCCTCCACTCTGAGGAGGAGTACTCTCTAAGGCTCTGGACTGCCCCAGTGAGTGTGTCTATGTGAAACGACTTCTCTGGAGAGATCTCACACCGACACAAAAACTACTCTGAAAAGGTAAGCCGAACTCCACGCATTCTTCACATCAGCATGGCGCACCAGGCGTTATCTAATCTGCTTTTTTTACAATCGAACAACAGTAGCTACAGGTCAAAGTGCTTCTGCAGTGTCTCTGAGTTTGTCGATCTATACACAGAATGTCAAAAGTGTGGAGACACAGCATTTCAACACTGTTTACAATAGCTTAACTACATATTAAAGATTAACCATCACATCGATTGTGTGTAAATGAGTACAGAGGACACACTTTTAATGCACAATTATGGTTTATTTGCTGAATCTAAAACACTAAAATGAAGCTTGTGAAAAAGCTATGGCACAATTTTGACATACTTAAGCTCCCAGTAGAGGATTATACAAAATTATACAAAGAGTTTGTATTATTATACAAATTTATACTTATTATACAACACCAATGTGGGGTGTTCAAACATTTGCATATGACTGTATAAATAAATAAAGTACACTTAGATAGTGGCGGGCAAAATGAGTTTAAAAATGTTGTATATCCATTTGTAACAGTTTTGGATATAACATACAAGGTAAAATGCACTTTCATTTTTTTTTGGCAACATTATATAGATATAGTTATAATGTTTTCTAATATGCATTTTGGAACAAAATCCTTAATGTGCTTTTAACAACAGTTAAGACCTGCTCTTCATACCAAGGAGGACACTTTGATGAACTTGAAGTGTTGAAGCTAAATAGAAGTAGTAGCAAAGAGCTTTTTTTTAAAACTGACAGAGCATTTTTTCCATACTTAACTGAAAAGAGCAACAAAGTTCAAGTTTCCAAAGACAAGAAGTTCTCCTAAAACAGCGCAGAGATAAATGGGGGAAAGAACAAATCAGCTCTGAAATAAGTCGGTATGTAAATATTGCACAGCCTTATTCCCTCCAGTTCATTTACCAGCAGAACTGGATTAAGGTATCTACATTCAGCAGTGCAACAACTTAACACACTAAAAAGCAGGTTTATATTGAGGAAAGTCATCTGTACACTTCCAAAAAAACCAAAATAAATAAATAAAACTGCATGCACTCAAAATGCATTGCTATGTGCATTTTATCATTTCTTAACCCTTTTAACTGTTTAAAGCACCTTTTGTGTAATAGTTTGGAAATGAAAACTCCATATTATAGGTGAAACCTGCTTCTTTATACCAAGGAATACACTTGAATGAATCATCATCAAAAAAAGCTTTTTTCACTTCATTTACTGGAATAGCAGGTCAGTCACAGTGACATTATGCCAGTGACATTCTGTGCTCTGCTGTATTACCTTTAAAACGTCTAGCCAAAGTCCCAGGCACTATGACTCAAACAGGTTTTTTATGATATCTAAATCTAAAGTTCAAAGGAACAAGACGAAGCACCAGATATGGCGGCTCTGGTCATGAGAATAAAAATGGAAAATGGAATTTAAAAACATTTCTGTGAAAATTACTTACAACAGCTTTATCTGTGTGTGAGTGGAGAGTGTTATGTGCAGTATTTGCACAATGATAAATGCTGTTGACTGTGTTAAAGGGCGTAACAGGGTTTTTAAAAGGGACTCGTGTGTTATTAACAACTAAAGCACATTAATCTGCGACTGGTGCCAAACAGCAGAACCCTGCTATAGCTTGGGTGGGTGGGAGGGGCTTGGGAAGTCTATGTCAATGCTATTTTTGTAAAGTAAAGTAAAGCAGCTGCTTATAGTCACACATGAACACACCACAGCACACAGTGTGAACAGTGTGAATGTCTGTCTCTGCATTTAACCCATTCACCAAGTGAAGCAGGGGGCTGCCACCAACGAGGGGCACCCGGGGCGCAGTGTGTGGGAACGGTACCTTGCTCAAGGGAACCTCAGTGATGACACTAGCAGTGTTGGGATTTGAACCCACAACCATCTGATCGCAGTTGCAACTCCCTAACCACAAGGCCACCAGCTGCCCCATTGTTATTTTTGTATTACAATTAAATAAAATTCAATATTTCTATTTCATTTACAGCACATTTCAATGTTGGATTTTTCTGAGTGTGAGGAACTTTTCTGAAGTTAAATATATAAAGAAACCTCACATATGGTTCGTTAGCGCTGTTCTTGAACACAACACTGAAATAACCAGGATTACACGTCATTGCATTTTTCTATTACATTTAAAATTAATTAAGTACACAAATTTCATTTACAGCATATTTTAATGGTTAGACCTTTAGACAACCATGTTTCTGAGTGTGAAGAACCTTTCTGAAGCTTAAAGACCCGCCATTTAATGTAAAGGAGCTGGGAAGAAACCTTAAATATGTAAAAAAAAACCTCTTTCACATATGATTCATTAACATGGTACTTGAAGGTGATACTGAAATAACCAGGATTACACATAATGGCAAATGTTATAATACACTGACTTGACAGGTTATGTCCAGTTAATGGTTAACATGAGAGTTCTGTCACCATTAGCTTTAACTTTCATGACAGATGCTACAATATTTGCAGTCATGATGGTTTGTCATATGCTAATTTAACGTCATGACATCAAACATTATAGTACCTGTCGTGTCAATTACATGTAATTGTAGCTTGATACTGTTATACTAATACACATAACCTGTCATGAATGCATAGGACATCTGCAATTATATTTTATGGCATGGTTGCGTCATCTCTTAGTAGGAGGGGCGAAGTGCAGTGTTACCTATGTCTTTTTAAGGAGACCAGTAATCTGGCATCACTCAAAGAATCCTTTGTGACACCTGAATGTAAAGTATGGATGTTCTCTACAGACCAAAGTTTCTTTTCAGTCAAGTTCAAATTGCTGTTTTCAGTACCATCAGTTTCGTCCATGAGTAAAGCAGTTCCAGCAGCTTAGAGTAAAGCAATGCTTAACAACTGTTGTGTTGCGGAAAGATACGCATATGGTGCAAAAAAAAAAAAAAATAAATAGCAAACAAATTGCTGCAATCAGATTTAAGAGTACATTAGAACTAATTATTGCATAAAATAAAATCTAATTATAATTCGAAATGTGTCATGGATTAAAAGCATCGAACATACACTTTAAACAGAATCCCTCCAATTAAATCAATGAGCAATGAGTAAGAAATATTAATATAAAACTAGAGTGTGTTCTTCATATTGCATGCAATAACAGAACCTTCCACTAATTAAAATAAAATTAAAAATAAGCAGATTTCTGCTTTGCAAAAGCTTATTCACAATAGTCTCTTTTTTAGATGAAACATGTTTCAAATCATGTTTTTCTAACATTTCCAGAGGCATCAATCATCTAAAAGTTGACCAATTTACAAACTCTGTGAAAATGCACTTTGTTTAAGGATCTGTAATCAGAGTAAGTCATCTGAATCACAACACATGAATACTGATGCAGCATAAAATAAACCAGCAAGTAGCAGCAAAAAAGCAGGAGGCAGAGTGAAGATAAAACTGATCTGATCTAACTAAAGTCAAACACAGGACAACAGTTCCAGGGGAGTCTTGACATGTCACATGCTGTTTTGCTGCATGGTCTAAAGGAGGAGATACGAAAAACAGCTGCTTTTCTTTTCTCTCTCTCACTCTCTCACTCACTCACTCACTCACTCACTCACTCACTCACTCACTCACTCACCCACACCCACCCACACCCACACACCCACACCCACACACCCACACCCACACACCCACACCCACACACCTAATCCTGTTTTTGAGGACAAGTCATTTCCAGCCTTCCATGTACAATAGGTGCAATATATACAAGTGCAATGTATTTTATACATTATAAACACCATTCACACGTTATATCATACCATCATTTCATGGAGCGATAGAAATGTTTGAGAACTTTTTCCCTTATGGTATTACAGCTGAGAAGACAAGCACACCCTCACTCTGGTGCCAGTCCTGAGCGAGTACCACAACTCACAACACTGGAACCTTCGATATTGGTCTGATGGTCAATGGAAAACTACACAGTGCCAGTATTCTGATGCCAAATATTCTGCTCCTTCTTGCCATGGAAAAGTACAAGTGAAATCTCTCTCTCTCCCTCTCTATCCCTCTCTCTCTTAAGAAAAACTGCAACTCATTCTTCAACTGCCAAACGTCACACAAAGCACTGTGTGGTTTAGTGTTTCCTCTGCTCTATAGAACCTGTCTTACGTCACCCACAACAATCTGGTCACTTCAGTTTTATTTATAGGGCTTTTAAAAGTACTGTCAAAGAAGCTTCTCAGCAAGCAGGAACAACACTTTTCATTCCTTCTCAAATGTATGAAATAGTACAATTTCAGATATTACATTTTGTGGGCATTTTGGACATTAGAATAATTAGAACCAAAGTAAAAGGCAACAAGAATACTTTTTTAAAAAGTGAGAAGAATACAAGAATTCGAGAACACAATGAATCTTAATGACACCTCCAGTCATGGCATAGCAAGTTCATCATCACCTGATTTAATTTAGTGAAGGATTAAATTAGATAAGTTTTGGATGGTAACTGTTAATACTGGACTTCTTTGAGAAGAGAATCATATACACTACCGGTCAAAAGTTTTAGAACAATTTTTCTGGGTTTTTTTGTATTGAAATTCAAGCGGTTCAATGTCTCATTGTTCATACTGCAGAAAGCTCTTCCCAACTATGTTGCAGAAGTTCCCATAAGTGTGTGGCACTTATAGGTCGCTTTGCTTTCACTCTTCTGTCAGTTCATCCTAAAGCAGCTAGATGGGGTTTAAGTCTGGAGACTTCTGGCCACTCCATGTTGGAGAGCTTGGACTTATGTTTTGGGTCACTATCTTGCTGTAGGACGAACCCGACCAACTCGGCACATACCAGAGGTACTGCATGGCACTACAGAATTATTTCCCACTTCTGGGTAACCTTACCATTTTTAAACCTCTCGCAGTTCAGCACTGTCCTTTGTACCATTTCATGATATTCATTGGACTTGAACTGTTTGAATTTCAATTTTAAAAAGCTTGAAACACTGGGGTGTTCTAATACTTTTGACCGGTAGTGTACATAAACTCACAACATATTGAGATGTTTATTAGTATGTTTAGTTGTAGAAATCTGGACAAAGAAAATGAGAGCTTATTGCCCAGATAAGTAGCTTCTTTTCAGTACTGTCTATATGTATATAAATATATATTCAATAGAAAATCCTCAGCCTATAGACCTACCACAGTACATGCAGAACGTGCATTTTGACAATTTTATTTGGCTTTTTGTTTTTGCTTTTTGTTTTTTTCCATTTGCGGCATTTAGTAGACGCTTTTATCCAAAGTGACTTCCATTCCCTAACTACAGGGGGCAGTCTCCCTGGAGCAACTTGGGATTAAGGGTCTTGCTCAGGAACCCAGTGGTGATATGCTGATGGTAGGTTTCAGACCCGCTAGACCTCCACCACCTGTTTTTTGCAGTGCATGGAAAAAATATGCTCCTCCCCTAAATTCCGATTGCACCTGTAAACAAGAGTACTGAAAGAAAGACACTCTGCCTGACTCACATTCCACCTGATTCACATTCTACCTGACTGCAATAGATAGCAGATATGATGTAGAAGGGACAAGTTACAATTGTATTCCAGTCATACAGTAAAGATAAGACTGATGATGCGGTCAGTCAAAGATCTGGTGGATTACTGATTGTGCTGCTCATATAGGATGTCAGATACCACATTATTTTAGGGGGGGATGTCCAAATGAATGTAATCAAATTCAAGATGCCATTCCACCAAACTCGAGCACAGCTGAACAAACAAATGTTTGATCAACACCGGTGTCAAATGAAAGGTTTTGTTAAAGTGAAAATATGTATATACTCTCTATATATACTCTCAACATTGTTTTGAAAATTTGGGTGAACAATGTCTGGTTATTATTTTGGAAAATGTGGCAGCTGGTGGCCTAGAGGTTAGGGAGTTGCCCCTGCAATTAGAAAGTCGTGGGTTCAAATACCAAGACTGCCAGTGACACCTCTGAGGTGAGCGAGGTACCGTCCCCACACCCCGGGTGTGCTGTGTTCCTGGCTGCCCGCTGCTTCACTTGGTGAATGGGTAAATGGATTAAATGCAGAGGAAGAATTTTGTGCTGCTCACATTGTGTGCTGTGGTGTGTTGACAAATGACAAAATGGTCACTTTAATTTTTAAAAATATAGATAAATTTGCCATAACTTTTGCACAGGCCACATTTTATGGCTTATTGTTTCTGACATGACAATTAAGCAACAAAAAGATGAATTATACTGTGCAGAAGTGTGCTCTCTGTAGAGGATGTGTCCTTATATTGACTTAAATTTAGCAAAACATGGCAAGTGGTGCTAAAACTTTTGCACACAGCCATGAGCTTGTCCACAATCCCAAAATGAAACAGTTTACAAGTTGTCCTCATCATAACCTAAGAAGTATGACATCATGGACTGACTGCACCCTGAGGCTCGCGTTACATACACGTACACCCTAGATCATGCATTCTTCACCCAGAGTAACAAAGTCTCTTTCTGTCAAAACACCGCAGACATGGAACCTGCCTCCAAGCAAGAGAAAAACAAATGTTTCCACTACATCCCATGGCTCTGAAATAACACATTAAATCATAAGATGTTCTTCACAGCTGTTCAAGGGAAAACAAAAAAACTAAACAAATATATGATGCACCCTACGGTGTGCACTGTGCTGTAGAGGAAAACCAAAATCCCACAGCTCTTTCAACACAGAGAATGTAAATCATAAATGAAAAAAGTAATCAAAAGAGAGACAGCCTTGTCATCCACATGGGTAGTTACAGCAAACGACATCCAATGGGCGACTTATTATACACAGATGTGTTCGTTTTCTTGTTTCTAAGGCGCTGACACTTGTTTAGATAACATAAAGGCCCCATAATTTCATATGTGATCACAGTAACATTTA
Organism: Hydrocynus forskahlii; assembly: GCA_037974365.1. Taxonomy (NCBI): domain Eukaryota; kingdom Metazoa; phylum Chordata; class Actinopteri; order Characiformes; family Alestidae; genus Hydrocynus; species Hydrocynus forskahlii. Next base: position 5,172 of record JBBPCX010068357.1, on the reverse strand, counting down.
TTGAAGTTTCTGGCTCGAAATTAAAGTCGAGCTGTTTTTAAGTGAAGTTTTCAAGTGAATATGATGTCATTTCTTTCAGAAAAGTAAGGAAGAGGTTCAAAAGTTAACGACGCAGTGTTCTCAACCATTTTTATTGTGTATGACATCAGATAAATGTAATAAATGATCTTTCTTTTATAATTCAGTGAAGCACATGGAAACATGCATGATGCTATTATACTGCAAACAGGCCTAGAGGCTGACTGTCAGATAGAAGAGGTGTGGTTAACTGAAACTAAAGTTCAGTTTCGTAATAACGGATTAGGGAGGTGAATCAAGAAACAAAGAAAGACAGAAAGAAAGATGCCGCTGAGCATTTTGAAGGTTCCAAAGTCTTTTTAAGAGAAAATAATATAAATCTTCTTCTTTCAGGCCACCATGGGCTCCGATCATGATTTCGACCATGAAGACCCTTACTATGACCATTACAATCACAGTTCCAACCACAGCTACTATGAAGAGGTGGACTACGAAGACTACCATACAGTGTGTGATAAACAGGAAGTTCGCTCCTTCGCTGGTATCTTCCTCCCCGTGGTGTATGCCTTAGCACTTGCAGTAGGCTTGGCAGGGAACTCCATGGTGATTTTTGTCTACCTGTCACGGAAGCGCTTGAGAACCTTGACGGACGTCTTCATCCTCAACCTGGCCTTCGCCGACCTCCTCCTTTTATTGACCCTGCCTTTCTGGGCAGCGGATGCTGTCAATGGCTGGGAGATCGGCGTGGCTGCCTGTAAACTGACCTCGGCCCTCTACACCACCAACTTCAGTTGCAGCATGCTGTTGCTAGCCTGCATTAGCATGGACCGCTACCAGGCACTGACCCAAGGCTCCACTAGCAGCCATGGTCCATCAGCAAATACCCAACGCCGGAAGAGGTTGATATGGTGTGTCTTAGTCTGGGTAACTGCCTGCATCTTTGGTTTGCCAGATATGGTGTTTGCTACGGTGAAGCACCACCATGGTGGGCGTAAGGCCTGCAGGGCCGTGTACCCTACTGACATGGCTCGGCCTGCTAAAGCCACCCTGGAGATTCTGGAGGTGTCTTTGAGCTTCCTACTGCCATTCCTGGTGATGATGATCTGTTACTGCAGGGTGGGTAGGGCCCTGAGCCAGGCGGCAACGTCTGGGGTGAGAGGAGGAAGGCGGTGGAAGGCCTTTCGTGTGCTGATCGCCGTAGTTGGGGTGTTTCTCCTGACTCAGCTGCCCTATAATGTGGTGAAGCTCGTGCGGGCTATGGACGTCATCTATGCCATTGTGACGGACTGCGATGTAAGCAAAGGACTAGACCGGGCTACTCAGGTGACCGAGAGCCTTGCCCTCACACACTGCTGCCTGAACCCCATGCTATACATCTTTATCGGCTCATCCTTCAAAGAGCATGTGCTGAAGATTGTCAAGCACTGTGGGCAGACTGGAAGACGCTACCGGCAGGGAACTGAACAGCCCACGGTGGAAATCTCGCTCAAACAACGCTCGCAAAATAACACACATTCAGAGTCAGAGGATGAGGACACTGGTACTTTCACCATCTAACACACAGACCTACTGATATCCACGGACTAAAGCTTGCACTGTGTCAAATTTGTTCATTTGTTTCATAAGAAGCAGTCATTTTTTAAACTGTGGGCGTATTATTCAGTTATTAAACTTTTATGTTCCTTTTTATGTCTAATCAAGCTTTAGTCTTCAGTAACTACATGAAAAGCTAAATAACTGCATTATTACCATTATCATTACTGTTGTTTTGTTGTCATTATCGCCGTTATTATTATTTATGTTGTAATACTAATAGTAATTACAACGACAGTAACATGATAGGGGTAAGTCAGGACCCGCTAATGAGTCTGTGGAGTTTAAGGGGATAATAATGGATTATATATTATTCTGTTTACAAGTATAAATTGTTCAGTACCTGATGGAACTCATGTGTAATTATGTAGTTTTGAGCATGAGGTTTTTAGGAGTCCCGACACCAAAGAAAGGGAGTTAAATCTCATTATACTAAGAAATCAAGTACGACCATTTGTTGTCTGGTAATATTTAATCAACTTCCAAAATGCTTTACCACATATACTTATGATGCAGGTATCTAAGACACTCAACTTTTTAAGTTGTATTTTTGTAAGTTATGCTTTTTTGTTCAAATATTTTAATATATAAATGTATATTAAAGCAATCTTTCACAAAGAAATGTGTTTTTTTATGCTAAGTGAAAGAGGTTCGAAGCCAAAACAAGTCCAAGGCCAGAAGTAGTGGAGTCCAAGTCACGCACAAGTCAAGATGAGATAGCAGATATGACATCTAATGATCAAATATCAAGTGCTATGTAACAACACTATAGGATCAATTGAGGGTATATTATTTACTTGTGGTTGAGTCATTTCATTTGATTCACCTGACTTGTTGACACTTGGATTTGGTAAACAACCAGTGATTTCGATTTAGTAAACAACCAGTGATTTCGATTTAGTAAACAACCAGTGCTCAGTCAGTGAGTCTCTGCCCATCATCAACTCTATCGAGACTACCAGGTTCTGGGAGTACTCCAGGTCTTTTCTTGGTTCAATGTGTTGTGTGTATGTGAATGTTATTAGAGCATTTTCTGAGCAAACTAGCGTGGTTTACTGGCTCTCTCTTGTACAATCCATGATTGGGTTAATCCACCACTCAACCCTGGGCAAATGGTTCAGCCAGATCGTGACAGATCGTGTCCAGGCTCAAATACTACAGCTCTGTCCTAAAGTGCCATTCTTTAACTATATAATATGAATCTGGATACATGTCACCCACCATGCTCACACAAAAACACAGAAACTTCATGAGCAAAAAAGAACATTGGCATCTGATTCTAATGTATTATATGGATTTGAGGGAAAATCAGTGAAGTTCCCATAGCTGCACAGACAGCATAAATTGAGGGAACATGACTTCCTCTCCGAGCAATAAAACTAATGAGCCATAATTCTTGCTTACTTGAAAGTAAACACAAAAAAGGCCATTAGGCTTTCTATTCTACTAAATCGAATTCATGTTGATTTCTTGCATCTTTAGACATAATGAGCTGAATTCCTGTTCTCTGACCATAAATATGCCTCCTCCAATAAATTAGCAGTCTTTATGATGATTCACTATTAATCAAACTGTTCCAAAGGGCTAGCATCTGAGACCCAGTTCAAATCAATCAATCCTGACACACTGCACTGAGCGTGTTTTTATTAACACTAAAGGCAGAATGAAACATGGGCGAGATGGTAAGGACAATGGTACAGAACTGGGTTGAACCAGTCCATAGCTTGACCTTGTTTTGGCCCTTCCTGCTTTTGTTTTGATATCTAGCTTGGTCCCTCATCAACAGCCTCATCATCTTCTGGTTTCTCGTCAGCTGACTTATCTTTTGGCTTCTCATCGCTGGCCTCCTCATCTTCTAATCCCTTATGGACAGCTTCCTTGTCTCCTGGTCCCTTGTTGCCGGCCGCCTTATCTCCTGACAACTGCCCCGGGAGTTGCCTCTGTTGGCGCCCAGGACATGGTTTCATCCCGACCATCAGCCTCAGTGTCAGCCCTCAGTTTGGAATACGTTTCAGCCACCTTCATTCTCAGATATTTATGTACCCATCCCTGTTCCTATCCCTGTCCCAAAATGGTTTTCGTCTCTGCCCCTGTTCTCAAACTTTGGGCCATTCCTGTCCTGATCACTATACCGATTATTGTACTAGGGCTGGGCGATATATCGAGTTTTTATAACATATCGCTATATTGTCATATGAGATATAGGATTACACAATATAATTTATATAGATTTATGTTGCAGTGAAATTATACTAAGCGGTCTGGGAGCGCCATAAAGTACAGCATGAAGAGTGTGTTAAACTGTGTGCTGCAACCCAGTCTGTGAGGCCTCCTGCCCCGAAACAAACCATCGTACAAAATTAATTTACTCATTCTGTGCATTATGCAAAAAAGAGTGAGAAATGGGGCAATATTACTAAAATAGTGGCCGTCCATATCGCTAAGGACATGGTCCCGATCGCAACTGTCGAACAGGACGGCTTCATACAGCTGAATGAGTGGCTGAGGATGCAGTGTTTTGGACACAGATTTCATCTGGCTATTAGGTGAGTGCAATTTTGATTAAACTGATTTTAAATAAGAAAAAATGTTGCCAGGTATTAGATTCAGTAGAAACTTTGTTTACAGCAAGAAACACACAGGTTGATGCCTGTTAACCACAACACAATATATTTGAAATGTGTAGGCCTATACAACTATCATTTATGAAATCTAAGCTTTGTTCCATAGACTATCAGGGCTATTGGAGTGTGTGTGCATTTATTGTGCATATACTGTTACACAGACCTGTGCTACAGCTGTTTAACACTAGTCTCCTGGCACCTGAAGAGGGGGATACTGAGCTCTGTAAATGCATCAAGACCAGCATTGTGGATTACCTCAACAATAAATATTCAGACCCACCCAGCAGTGACCTGTTGGACACCAGCACCACCTTCACGCAGAGGGAGAAAAACGAAAATGAACTTTCAAACTATCTGCAATCTGTTTGTATAGAGAGTGATGCTGACCCTCTCAAATGGTGGAAGGAACATAAAGTTGCCTATCCAGCACTGAGCGGTCTAGTCAAGAAGTACTTTCGTGTGCAGGCCACCAGCTCCACCTCTGAAAAGGTTTTCATTTGCAGTGGGAACATTGTAACCTGCCACAGAGCGTCCCTGAAGCCTGACACTGTTAATAGGCTAGTTTTCCTGGCACAAAATCTGTGAGTTGTCCTAGCTTGTTATTTATGTTCTCAATATTTGACTTATTTGAGATTTGCACAGGATACACTGACCAGGAGTTGAACAATTTTGTTCAGTCAGTTTTGTTGTTTGTACAGGTTATATAAATATATTTATGTATATAGGAAAAAAATGAAATAATAAATGTGTACACAGTTAAATAGTCACTCTTACAATTGGATTTCCAACTGTTTGCATCTTGCAGCCAAACAAGCTGTCCAACAAAATAAACTATCTGGAGACTACAAGAAAATACAAACAACTGCAACAAATCAAATTTGAAATATAAATATATAAATGTGCATCTCTCTCTCTCTCTCTTTATATATATATATAT
>JBBPCX010068356.1:0-12309 GCA_037974365.1 Hydrocynus forskahlii | reverse complement strand
TGAGTGTGGGGGTGGGTGGAAGGGGTATGTGTGAGTGTGGGGGTGGGTGGAAGGGGTATGTGTGAGTGTGGGTGTGGGTGGAAGGGGTATGTGTGAGTGTGGGTGTGGGTGGAAGGGGTATGTGTGAGTGTGGGGGGCCTAAGCAGCACTGTTGACTGTTCTGAAGGTGGTGCAGACAGAGAGGAACCAATAAATAATAATAAATACTAAATAAATAAGAATAAAGAAATTCTAGGAACGGACATACTTGTAATTGTAAGAATCTGTATATAGTTTGATTTTAAAACATCCTTGGTCTGCGGCCGCCAGAGGCTGCCATTGTTTAAGTTAATCATGGGACTTTTAAATTGAGACACTTTATCGCTCTATGTTCACAGCAGCTGTTTTGTGTTTTGGTTAAATAAGTGCGGTGAGTGATTGGCTCATGTCCTTTGTTGGTTTCTGTTTAAGTTCCACTATTTCACAGTTTAAGTGTCAGTCCACCCTCACGCTACCCTTTGTTGTGTGTCCGTCTTTGAGTTTGTATTTTGGAAAGAGCATCGGCCATCGTGCCTTGTTTTGGTTTTGTCTTGATTTTCTCAAGCTCATAGTCAAAATTGTTGCCTGCGCCTGCGCCTCCTTGGACGGGACACAGCATTATGTGACATCAGCATCTTATTATAATACTATTGTGTGTATGAGCTAAGGATTTCCAAAATGTTTCAGAAGTATGTTTAATATTAGAAAATTCTAATGGATTTTCTGATTTTTGTTTTGTCTGTGTCAGTTGTATCCAAACAGTTGATTAGCTTATGCTGAAAAAAGGAATGAGACACTTGTTTAAGGCTGTCAAAGTTAGAAAAGAGCAAGTAATGAAGGAAATACAGGAAAAATACTCTCAGGGTTCTAAGGGTTAAAGCCTACCTTTAATGAAGGTTCCAACTTCTTCTCTTTCAGTGATGTCCATAACCTGCTTGAATGGAATTCCTACCCCTTGTAGTCAAAACCATTTTGGATATATATGATATATGACTGGACAAATACACATAATCCTAAAGTAACACAAAAGTAATGGTATGAAATTATAATTAATATACTAATAATCTGGGTTAGTGTACAGATTAACAGTTGATCAGTAATCTGTCCGGAAAAACTTTTTGTTTTAAATAACACTCCCAATCCTTGTTTAAGATGTAGCAAGAATGTAACATATTTATGTAACTAATGATGTAAATATGTAATTAAATGTAAATAATGCAGCGGAATGCTAAAAAACTCCAGACTTTTTAGGATTATTCGTTCTCTTGTCTCAATCTGAGCAAACAGATCTGTCATCTCCCACTTTCTCCCTCTCCTTGTTTTTCTCATTCCCCCATCACTCACTCTCTCTCTCCTTTCCCCCTCTAATTCTTTCCGAGGCCTCGTCTATCAAGCATTCCCAGACCCCTCTTAAAGTGCACAAAGGACGCTGCGTCTCCTCATGTTTTATTCACGGCAGGAGACGTCCCCCCAGAATGCTGTGGATAAGCAGAGCGGAGACTGAAGAGAGACCTCAAACGCGTTCACTCCTCTTTCCACCTAAATTCACCGCAACGACCTCTCTTCTGTTCTCCCTCGGAAAAACGTGCATCTTGTGAAACTCTTCAATAACATGTGCTTGTTGAGGAGAGTCAGGTGTGGAATAAAGGGTTTCTCAAAGTTCCCAGTCATGGGAAGTACATCGCAAGAGTAAAACTAATAGAAATGTGAGCTGCATCCAAATCATTTGCAGTCAAATGAAAAGAAATGCTTTTGACTGCAGAAAAGTGAGTTCCTTATTAAGAGTCCCTCACTTTTAAGGAAACGCAGGTATGTTACTTAAACATATATATAGAACACAATTTTCAGGCCTGCGGTGTTTCCTGGGGATCAATAGGTTTGGTGTGGCAGGGGGCAAGTGTTTGCAATTTGTCATCCAGCAGTAAGTGGGGCTGAAGGGATGGATGGGGAGCAATTTAAATTTGTTGAACATGATCGGGCAAATAATAATTCTGCTTTATCGGCTGGGCGGGGTGATGGGCAATTTCCTTTTATAGGCAGGGAGGTGGGGGCACACAGTTTTGTCAGTAGGGGAGGGTTTTTCGTTGTTTTCCATTAAATAAATCAATACATGAAATGTACAATTTTTGTAACATGCCACTGATTTTTTAAAATAAGTAAATATTTTTATTTCTGATTTAAAAAAAAAAGAACGGAAGCCCGGTCACATGTGTGTAAGTGTGTGTAGGCAGAAGTGGCGTATGTGTATGGGGGGTGGGCAGAAGTTGTGTGTGAGTGTGGATGGAAAGGGTGAGGAATGGGTGGAATGGGTGTGTGTGATTGTAGGGTGGGTGGAATGGATGTGGGATGAGTGGAAGGGGTGTGTGTGAGTGTGGGGGTGAAATGTCATCATGACATTTTCGAAAGATTCATTATCAGTTAGGAAAAGTCTTCTAGATTGAACATTTATGCACCATCCTTTCACTCTCTGTCAACACAGACACTGGATTCTTCCCTCTTGGCTAAGCTTAATGCCTCGCTTCAGCCTCTATCTGCACATTTCATGGACCTTTAGGACATCGCCACAACTGCGAAAACCCCAGTAGCAGTAATCTCATCTGCTCAGTCATCAGGCCGGAACACTCTGGAACTGCCAATCTGCTGTCCACAAGGCGCTCATAATAGTAATCATAGCTTTGGCGAACCTCCACACACTCCACTCCCTGACTCTGGGAGAGATCTGGACCACTCCAGAGAATTGGCAGCCCTAAAACTTGTATGATGTACTAGCTGTCATTCTCCATAACAGATCAGCGTTTGCTGGGGGCAGAGTTTTGCTTCCTGAGAATGTTTCGGTGTGCTTACATCACACAGCAGAACATTTGTACCGTAACCACCACCCTCCACAAACTTCATTATATCTTCTCCCACCTTTCAGCTCTGCTAAATAGCTGGACATCCATCTGAGTCTCATTCCAGTTGATAGGACCCCACGATTCTCCTCAGATGTTTCCACCACAAGCCTTGGCACAGCATGGCAGTGTTTTTTCATCATAACCAGAGGGTTATAGAGTGACATAGAGACTCCATGTAGACTTTCCAGTGGTGTACCACAAGGGTCTGTGTTTAGCTCGCTCCACTTTCCCCACCACAGTTGCTCTGATGACTCTCAACTACTCCCATCATGTATGTCTAGAAGACATCTCAATACAGATTGCAGCCCATCAAGGTTGAATCCCAGCAGTACTGAGTCACTATGGAAATAGCAATTTCATATTCTGAAAGTTCACCCACTGGTACGTTCCCTCTACTGGTTTCCTGCAACCACCTTCATTAGATTTAATGTCCTGATGCTTGCCTACAAGGCAAAAATGGAAAACCATCTCCCTATATAATGGCAAATCCTACATCATACCTTTGAGCCTCAAGTACAGCTCAGCTTGACCCTCCGTCCCTCACCGTACACTTCAGATTAAAGCAGGCGCTCTGATATCTTAAGCTGCTCGGGGCACCTTGTCTACAGGTGGTTCTTCTGCTAGAGGCGGGCAGATCTCTGTTATTAAACTGCATGATGTTTAGAGTTGAGGATTATGTTTAGAAAACATATTTAAAAGATCACGGTAGGTCACTGTAATCCCCTCCACACGCAAAAAACTGCTATTACTCAGATTACAGGTGCAATTACAAAATGAATTCAAAATACATAGACGATTATATTCAAATGTTTTTTTAAAAATGCAACCTGATATGAATATCTTTACGGAAGACTGGACTGGAGGTAACTGCCCCTGAAAAAAAAGCAAGTTTCTGGCCATTCTGGGGCAAAACTTTTGTCAACTGGTGGGGGGGGGTGAACAAAGTTTTGTGGCCCAAGGGGACGGGGGAGGGGGATTGCGCCTCATCACCTATCCCTGCCAGTGCCACCCTAGACAACCAAAAAGGCTGCCTAGAAACATCTCTGGCTGTCACTGACTATGCAGGATTTACAACCAGATTAACATTTTGGTCCAGTTACCTTCATTACATTACTCATTATGGTATACTTTTCTAAAAAAATGGTTCTTTAACTCCTTCATGCAGGTCTCCAAGTGGAATTTAACTAAAAGTACTAAATATTGAATTAAAAATATTCAAATTCAAAGATGAACTGAATTACCTACAAAACAGGCTTAAATTACATTACAGTAAAGTGGTTGTGGTTCTATACAGAACTATGAGAAAGATCTGAATGCACCAAGTTCTCTGGATAGCTAAGTGATTCTCCTTCATGATGGAAGCCCCATTCCTGCAAGCCACAGAAACATTTTTCACATTAAACAATTCTTGAGAAAATGTTCTCACACTGCTGAGGTTCTGATTTTAGACATCACAGTCATTAAGTTACAGTCCCAGTTCATCTAAAATATACAAAATAACCAGCTGTGTCTTCAACAGACAGGTTCAAACACTGCTCTGGTCAGTCAGCAAAGCCAATCTGACCATGACCCTACACAAGCCAATTTGGTGTTGGGTTTTTATTCAAAATATTATGATTTCTTTTATCCTCCTCCCTCCTTGCCACCATAATCTGATCTTATAAATAAACCCTCACAAGGGGGCTAATCCTGTTTGTCCAATGTGTGCAAGATATAAAACAAAATAATAATAATAAACTAGTGAAGCATGAAGGCAGATCTGATTAGATCAGAAATGAGATTTCCTCCTGAAATTAATTCAGAATGTTGCTGAGAATGCATTAATATCCTTTTCATAATAATCCCATTTTCATGTGGAAAAACTTCTCTGAAGCTGGATCTTCTGGCCAAATAACGGTGTTTTTCCACTGATACAGGGAACCACATTGTATCACATTGTATTTCCATTATAAATACATAAAAATACAGCAAGCTGTACCCATATAAATACAGCAAGCTGTACCCGAGCCGTACCCAAGCTTCTTGATGGCAGGGCTAAAAACGGGCTGCAGCCGAGCTGATTGCATCACTGCTTTTTCAGTGGTCAAAATGTTCTCATGCCAGCAGATAGACTTCGAAAGAGGCCATTGTTTTTTTACTCTCTGCGCAAAATGACAACAGTGGTTACAAACTAACAACTGGGAAGTTGATGAAGTACAAGCACTACTATCTGTTTGGGTCGGGAGTTTTTAGCACTGTGAGAAACATGAAGCCGTACCAGGACACCACTAAGAAGTTAGATGAATTAGGTTTTCATCACATGTCTAAACAATGCAGAGAAAAAAAAAACTCATGCAAGACTATAAATAATAAAAGACCACATTAACAAAAGCAACTCTGACATAAAAAAATTCTGCTGGTTCGATTCCATGGACACGGTTTTGGGACAACAACTGGTCAGAAACCTTGGGAGAGAATTGCGCGCCAGAAACGCGGTTACCAGTCTGAGATACACTGGAAAATCGAAGGGTGTTGCAACTACCGTACCATCGCAGTACAATTTAGGTGCAGCACAGTTTCTGTACACCTACGGAAAAAGTTTCATAAGAGGAAAGATCTTCGAGAACTTTCCAGCTAATGGTCACACTCCAAGCCTGAGTATGATGTCTTGGTGTCCCCTCACCAGTGCGGAAGCTCTAGATTTATGATGCTCGGTGGTGCTCGCATGGACACTCCGCTGTCTCCTCTACTTATGATGATAAATGACCCGCAGGCTAACAGTTGACCAAAAATCAGGCCAAACCAGTACCGCAGCACTGCGCTCAGCCCGAGCAGATCTGAGCATCAGCAGGGGAGGAGCTGGCTGTGGCTTCCTGAGTCAGGTGGAGGAATCGTTCAGGTCACATTTGTGAGCAGAAGATTTTTACTGTGATCTGAATGTGAGGAAAAGATAAAACTGTGTGTTCTGGTTTGTGGGAAAAGTGTCATTTACGACCCAAAAAACTGCTACTGCTGAATAAACACCAAACTTAAATGCATAGTCACTGTATTAATCAGGCCAGTGCATTATGTAAATGCAGTCATGCCACTTTTATGTCAGCAATTACATCAGTCATTAATAATGTCCACATTAAATCAATGCATTTATTATTCCAGTGCATTAATTGTGTGAATGCAATATGCGACTGCATTAATTATGTCAGTATTTATATTAGTCATTAATATCATCTGGCATTAGTCATGTCACTGCATTCATGATGTGAGTGCATTTATAGTATCACTGCATTCACAATACCTGTGCATTGATTATGTAAGTGCAGTTATGTAAATGCATTAATTACACAATTGCATGAGCTATGTCGGTGCATTAAGTTTGCTAGCACATAACAACATTGCATTTATTATGTCAGTGCATTAATTTTGTAAATGCAGTTGCCACTGTGTTACTTATGTCTGTGTGTTAATTGTGGTTGTGCATTAATTATGCCGCTGTATTAATTATGCAAGGGCATTTATGATGCCACTGTATTAATTATGCAAGTACATCATTTACACCAGTGCTTTAATTGTGCTAGTGCATGAATTTATTCCAGTGCATTAATTATGCCAGTGAATTAAGGATGTCAGTGCATTGTTCAGCCAGTGTATAAACAGCGTCACTGCATTAATTGTGCCATTGCATTAATTGCATCAGTTCATTAATTTTGGCAGTGCATTAATTACACTAGTGCATTAATTACACCAGAGCATTAATTACATTTGAAAAAGTGAAACATTAACACCTTAACCCAGTCAATCATCCAATTAAAACGTATCCAGTGCTTTTGCACAGAGTCCTGCACGGGTCCGCTTTTGGAGACCTGCACCCGCCCACACCTGCACAGTACAGCACCACACCCGGTTACTTCGCGTGTGAAGACAGTGGCCGGTTGGCCCTTTTTCTGAGTTTTTGGGGAACATTAGATGGGGATAGATGTTGTTATGTAGTATTAGACATTATTTATGGTGAGTGAGTGTGTTAGTTGTGTTAAATAGTGAATGTGAGTCCTTCTCGCCGGTCACCCTCCTCCAGAATCTTGGCGAGTCGAGAGCTCCGTTGTTGGAGTTGTGGAGTAGTACCTGAGCATGCCAGTGGGGGCGTAGTACTCTCTAAAGTACAACGTCTGTTTCGAAGTTGTTGGCAGAGAATATAGAGACATTTTGCTTGGAGAACAGTGAGTCTTCGCCTTCTCTCTCTCACGCTCACCACAATATCATCTGCAGTCCCAGGTATGAGCTGCGTCCTGCGTTCTTGGATCACAAATCCAGCGGAAGAAAAATCTCTCTCACCGGAGAGCCCCGAACACACTGTGATAATGACAATTTGTGCATGATAGTCTAATATGTTATTATTTTAGGCTACAGTACTGTTTTGATTGACCTGCTACCCACCCGTATATAATTAATTACCCGCCCGTAAAATTCCAGAACATTAAAATCCCACCGTTTCAGCAACTATTTGCGGGTACCCGTTGGACCCGTGCAGGACTCTGCTTTTTTGGAGCTACAAGGTTAATGTAGTCATCAGCTCATATAAGCTCATAACTCAGCAGTTAGCATCGTATTACCTTCATACCTAAACAACATACTTGCTTCAAATCTTCTTCAGTTAATCTCTAATAGACTCATTTAGGCGGTTTCTGACCCTGTATGACTTACTGTTATCTATAAACATGGACTGAAGTACACTAGCATAGCTAAAGCAGTAGCAGTCTGAATTCTGTGTGTGTAACAGAGAGTGAAACAGGTTAAGAAACCACATAAACCAGTGTATTCACATGTTAGAGCTTTGTTTCCGTGGTGTTTGTTTACGTGGTGCTGCTGCTCTGCTATCTGAGAAAAAGAAATCTATCTGCTGAAGTAGATGAAGTAGGATAAGAAAATGCTTTTTGAATGATAACACACACACACACACACACACACACTTACTAAGTCTCCCTCTTTAGTCTACTCCACCATACTCACACACCTCACCCAGACAGTTCTTCTTTCTTCTGCCACAGTTTTAAAGTCGCCCAATTCATTTTCTGTCTCTTGTTCTGACTCCAAATGACCTAGGATCAGTACTAAAGCCTAATTAAACTCATCAGTCATGTGAGAGAACTGAGCTGAAGTCAATAATGGGTTCAGGCTTCAAAGAGGAGCAACAACAGAATTTCCTCTATCTCCCTCAGTCCATCCATTCATCCATCCATTTTCTGCCCCTTTGTCGGGGGGGGGGGCTGGAGCCTATCCCAGCTGCAATGGGCGAAGGCGGGGTACACCCTGGACAGTCGGCAGCATGTCGCAGGGCCACACACAGAGACAGACAACCATTCACGCTCACAGTCACATCTAGGGGCAATTTAGTGTGCTCAGTAGACCTATCCCCAATGCAGGCATGTTATTGCCGGTGGGAGGAAACCGGAGCTCCCGGAAGAAACCCACGCAGTCACAGGGAGAACATGCTAACTCCCTCAGTCTTTTGTTCTAATTCTATTTTCTCTCTTCCTTCTCTATTCTCCCTTTTTCTTTTGATCTCCCTGTCTCTCAATGTCACTCTCTCACCCTCCATCCATCTCCCTCCCCCTTTCTCTTTCTCTCTCTTTCTCTTTCTCACCTTTCACCCATCTCTCTTTTTCTCTCCTTGTCTCACTATGTCTCTGTATTACCCTCCATCTCTCTCCCTCTCTCTCTCTCTCTCTCTCTCCCTCTCTATCTCTCTCTCTCCCCCCTCTCTCCTTCTCTCTCTCTCTCTCTCTCTCTCTCTCTCTATCTATCTATCTTGTTAAAAGCTGAATGACCCATGGCTGCATGAGCATTAATCACTGCCCCCCAGTGCCATTCAGCAAAACACGCCAGTCACACACAGGGAGTTAATTTAATCCATCCTGTTTGGGCTCCACACATACACAGCACCCGAGCGGGAAACATGTTAACATCTAGGCTGATCTGCCGTGTACCAACAGGTAACAATATAAACCTGTCGGACGCTGAAATGTTTCTGCACCTCAATTCCAAGGAGCTTCACAGAGGCTCTGAACCCCTGAACCTGCTGACAGGTGGCTGAAAAGCCCATTTCCAGCCTGTGAACCGAAGGTGAGCCCCAATCTTCAGCTAATCAACCAAATCTGAAGCAGCCTGGTCCCCAAAAATCAGCCTTTTTATTCATTTAAATGTGCAGGAGATGTAACAGAATGTATTAACAGCGTTTGGGGGCCTTCAAAAACTCCATACAGACGCAATTAGGAGCTCCTCACTCACTCGTTGCAGGAATGTTACACTATATTAAAAAATATGATATGAAAATAAGATTTAAAAACTGTTTATTTCAGCAGTGAGTGTTTTTAACATTAATATTACTAAATAAACTAAATAAAACAAAAAGAATAAATACAAATAACAGTATATGGTAAATAGTGCTTTTATGTATAGTATATCAATGTGTTCCTTGTGGAGGACCAGTAGTTTCCATCAGAAACCTGGTTTGACTCGATCGGTCCTTCATTAAAATAAATCAGGAACTGCTGATGGAATTTCACAAATTCAAACAGCAGCTGGAGGAGGAATCTGGAACCGAACCTGTGTTCTCCTCACCAGCTGACAAAATATCAGTCAATAGGATCAATAGGATCTTGTGTGTGTATGTGTGTGTGTGTGTGTGTGTTTGTGTGTGTATGTGTGTGTTTGTGTGTGTATATGCATGTGTGTGCATTATGCAGACCTTTCCTGGATCATGTGTGCATCAAAGTACTCTTGATAAATAGCACAGCTGTCACGTCTGACAAAACCTACAGTCAGGGCCGGCGTCAGAGCGGATCTACCAGGCTGGCATCTAACTGACTATGGGGGGGCACTATCGCGCGTGAACTATATTCATATGAGCAACACTAGGGTGCTGCAGCGTGTGTAGGGGGGTGTGGCGACTTGCTAGGAGCGGACAATGCCTTCGATTGCTCCCCATTGTGTGTGTGTGTGTGTTCGTGCATACATACGTGTGCGAGGATGTGAAAAAGCAAAGATGTGGAACAACACAAAGCCCAAAAGAGACAGGCGGCAGCCTGTGTTTGCAACAGATGAAAGATATAGAGAGCACTTTTTGATGTGTGTGTGTGTGTGTGTGTATGTGTGTGTGTGTGTGTGTGAGTGTGTTCAAATCTCAAAAAAGAAAACTAATAAAACAGTGACAGAAAAAGCAACTAAATAAAAACTGTGATATTCGGTGGAACATAATGAGATCTGTGTTAGCTGACACCACATGTACAAAATGAACATGTTTCTTTATGTTGTGTTTGTTATTATGGGTTTTGCTGAAGCTACAGTAACCTAAAGCCTGCTTTGTTCCGGCATGTGTGTGGTTGAATTGTCACTTGAAGTAATATACATGGTTTACTTGTCTCCAGGGCTAGTTCAAAACTGTAGCCAACCCTTTTTATTTATTTTCTATACTGTCATACTAGGTTGGTTGTTTTCTGTATTTTGTTTTATCCCAGTCAGGGTGGCTGACCTGTGCTGAGACTGCGTGCCGTCTACCTCCCCCAAGTGGTTCAGCCAGTGTTCAGGGATAGTCTTAATGCTTGTGACTCATTCTAGTGACTTCAGTGTTTCATGTTTTTGGTCTTACAAGATTCCATAGATTTATAAAGATAATTTTATTTGATTTATTATTATTTATTCCAGCCAATACCCAGGGACTGCTGCCTGTAGCCAGAGTGCAGCTGCCGACTACTGTGGGAGCAGATTAATGATTACAACATTAGAATAAGGGGTTAATTTGCTCCACCAATAGAATCCATTCATTTGCATCTATTTCTTTATTCATTTAGAGATTATTAGGATTTACATGTGTGTGGAGCTGCAGGAAGTCTGTCCATAAATGGCATGTGCCTTCCTGAATGTCAATAAGAGAATCCCCTAAGAGTGTAGGTAAAGGACTGTGTAGTAAGAGTCAGCTGGGGATAAGGTGTAAGGAAGTGCAGACACAGGAAAACTATTTCAGAGACCATGACCATAATAAGATGGGAGGTGCTGAGAAGGTAATACCTAATAGCTGGGATATTGATGTTTTGAACATTCAAATAAGGAAGAGGTTGGGCAGGATGCCAAAAATACAGGAGAGGTTTGTCCTGGGAAAAGGTGATATAAGTCACTGTGAATATACTGTTGGGCTGGCCTCCCTCTCTCATTGACCATGCAGTTGTCTTTAATAAAACAGCGTTGCCTCGACTCAGTGACTGAACTTGGCTTTTTTAATTAATATTCTATTTTTTTTATTTGTCTTATAAAATTCTCCACCACACCTCCTGGTCTTCCTGAAGGTGTGGGTGTGTAGTGAAGTGTAAAGGAAAAAGCCCCTTGACTTTTGCAGTGCCTTGAATTAAGTTGCTGTGTTCACGCTTGCATGTGTAAGTAGTTCCAGTGTGTTGTATATCCGGGTAGTGGGTGCCTGCCTCTGACATTTTCTCTCTCCTGTTGCTTGGCTTTAATAAAATTGTTATTTATGAATAGTTCAGACCTCTTTGGTTTCTGTTAACCAGCTGGTCTAAAAGCAACCTGTTACATACATTTAGACACAACATTAAAACTAGATATTTACTTGTTGTGGCTGAACTGAGCAGTGAACTGATCTGACCACTTTCCTTTGCTGGGGCAGCCTCAGAAACCTTAGTTTTGAAAGTGTTTCAGCCTCAAATCGAAAGTGTTTCAGCCTTTAACCTCTGGTCTAGAAGGCCCTATGGACATGAGGAAGACCAGTCCAGCAGGACTGGGATTGATTGTGCTTTCCTGATTCCAATTCTGAGTTCTTGACAGCCAAATTGGCTGATGGATGATTTTGCAGTTTTTTTTATTAGTTAACCAAAGTCGCCATATGATTTTACAACTTGCCCTTTAACTGTCCAAACTGACATTTAAAATCTGTAAATGGAAATCAGTAGCCTTTTAAAGTGACATAAATCGGATGAGGCACTAGTAGTTAGAAGCAACATGCATATGATATTTTCTTACAGGTGTACCAGCCTGCTTCACTGAATTTCAACACAGATCAGCCAAAATTAAACCCCAAACATATCAATTATACTCCAAATGTACTTGCCATGAAACAAACATCTTTCCTGTTTAGGCATTACTCATTCTTTTCTGTCTCATATGCTTTTTCAGCACACACCACTTTCACCTACCTCTCACTCACACACACCACTTTCACCCACCTCACACTCACACACACCACTTTCACCCACCTCACACTCACACACACCACTTTCACCTACCGCCAAACTCACATACACCCCTTCCCCTACACACGCTCACACACACATGACTGAGTCTCTCAAACCACAATCAGGCTGTTAAACATCTTTGAGAAAAGCAAAAGAACTTCTAAAGGGGGGTGGGGTGGGGT
>JBBPCX010068355.1:0-12310 GCA_037974365.1 Hydrocynus forskahlii | reverse complement strand
ACAATAAAGCCCAACGAAGACAGTACAACATCAGTGCATGAGTTAAATCCTTTTTATTCTTCAACCGGGCTGTTACATAATGTGTGATTCACACATTAGTGAATCACATAATGACATTAGTGATTCAATTTACAATAACTTAAACAACAGCGGCCTCTAGCGGCCACTGACTGGGGATATTACACTTTGGTCTTCCTCCTGGTTTGCTGTACTGTCACGTGACTCACGAGCACGAGACAAACGCAAGCAAGCAACGGGCACACACAAAAACAGCAGAGGAATGGCAGAGAGGGAGCGGGGCGCCGTGTGGCGATATTTTCCGGCCGAAAATGAAACAACAGCGAGCTGTCTAATTTGTAATACAGCTGTAAGATACAGTGGAACCACTACAAATTTATATAACACCAAGCTACAGAAACGGAAAGAAGAGGAGACAGATGCCCCACCCGCTGACAGACACATTTCTATGAACTCAAGGCTTTGGGGCTTGTTTAGTTATTTGCACTTTATTTATTGTGTTTTCACTATCTTTTTTAAAGCCTGAATAGAAATACAGTACACTGAAGGGGAGAAATTTTGTTTCATTTCTGTATTTTAGTTTGGAGTGATAATTTTGTGTACTTTAAGAAAAATTGTTTTATTGTTCTGTTGTTGTTGTTATTATGATAATAAAATATTTTCTATTCATAACTTTGCCCAAATTGTATCCTGGGTTTTAACTAATTCATAATCCAACCGAAAAATCGCAAAACACTTAAAGGTCAGGCAGATTCAATTTGATGATCCACCCACCCTAATTATTAGAAAGTATTGGCGTCGGTATCGATATCAGTGTCGGCGTTACTGGCCCTGTATTTACTTGGTATTGGATCCATACCAAATCTTGTAGTATTACACACGGCTAGCTTTTAGGCTTTCCTTTTATTTGTGCAAAAGAAAAAGATTCAAAGCTTCGAGGCTTTTTTCGTCGATCCAGGAAGTTTCTTGGAACTTTTGATTGGAGGAGCAGATGCAGACGCGGATGCAGACGCAGACGAGGGAAACGCGCCGGTGCGCAGGTGAGACTTCGCCAGCGGGGATTTCGTACGCCTCTTCCAGCAGTGCACTTGGCAAACGTTTCATTACTGGACTAAATGACTACAGACCAGTGGCCTTGACTTTAGTCGCCATGAAGTCCTTTAAACGCCTGGTGCTGACCCACCTCGAAAACATCACAGTCCACCAGCTGGACCCCCTGCAGTTTGCCTACAGGGCAAACGGGTCAGTGGATGACGCAGAAGACGTGGGGCTCACTTCATCCTGCAACACCTTGACCAACCAGGGACCTATGCCAGGATCCTGTTTGTGGACTTCAGCTCGGAATTTAACACCATCACCTGAAATCCTCACCACCAAACTCTCTCAGCTCACTGTATCTACCGCCATATGTCAGTGGATCTCCAACTTCCTGACGAACAGGAGTCCACAGGGGTGTGTCCTTTCCCCACTGCTCTTCTCACTCTACACAAATGACTGTACCTCCAAGGACCCAGCTGTCAAACTCTTAAAATTTGCAGACGACACCACTGTCATTGGACTCATCCAGGATGGAGACGAGTCTGCCATATCCAAATTTAGACAAGCTCAGACTAATGTTGCTTTCGTCAACGACAATTATGACTAAATATCGTCATCAACAAACATTTAGCACGTGACAAAAACGAGACGAGACGCAAGTAAATGCTGGTCATGAGACTACAATTATAACAAAATATATCATGTAATGTTGACGAATAAGAACAAGACTAAATGTGGTTTACAAAATAAAACTATGCTAAAATGTCTCTTCATTTTCATTGACTAAAACGAGATGAGACGTTATTTGCTGTACGATAGGGAGGGGGAGAAAAAAGTATTGGGATGCTCGACCTTAGAGAGGAACGGCATTACGTCCCAATACTTTTGTCCATTGAGAGGCACTGTGAATTAAATCTACCTAGAGTGACCAAAAGTATTGGGACGCAGGGCCAATATAGTGCCAGAGAGAGAGAAATGACACACGCAACCCCCCCCACACACACTCAAACCCAAACACACGAAGTCTCACACACACAGCAATTTGATAAGCAGCCTTTCCCATATCCCTGCAAAAAACAGCTGATCCTAAATTGTTCTGATTTGGTTGTGTAGACTACATTTGTTCAGGAATTAAAAATACCACACTTTTAAAGGTCAGGCAGATTCTGACCTTTAAAAGCAATTTTAATTATGTGATGTTATTTTATTTATTTATTTTATTTAAATTTGTGTGTGTACTTCTAAGTTCTGACATGTTTGTTTGGCAAAATAAATGTCATTAATTCAAATCAGAGTGTCTTCCATGTCTGGAATGGATGTACAGTATTCTTGAGTCTATAAAGTAACAATAATATACAAATAAGATTGTTTGAACTGTGAAATAGTTTTGACTAAAGGAAAATTTAGATTTTGTCTATTCTACTAGGTACTTATATTATATTGACTGGGTTAAATAGAATTGCATTACTAAAAAAAGAGACTAAAATACAACTTTCACTGACTAAAACTGGAATGAAAATTCCACCAAATACTAAATATTTTACAGTGATAGACTTGTGTTCTGCATTTAGTATTCTTATAGCTGAAGAGTCAAGGAACTTGTTTGCCTTTACATATAGAGGGAAGCAATACAGCTATACAAGGCTCCCTCAAGGGTTCAAACATTCTCCTCACATATTTAATCAGGTCCTGAGACAAGATCTAGAGGAATTAGATCTAGACAGTTGTCATGTCGGGCATGCTAGATGGACACAAGTGCAGGAATCAGCTTTCTTGTATGAGGGGTTTTAATGAACACAATACAAGGGGTGGATCTCACTGAGCTCCTAACAAACATAAACTTCAAACAGTATTAACACCAGAGCCGCCAACATTCCAGTCCCCCTAGAACCGCCAAAATGACCCCGCTGCTGCAATAGTGTCAGCGATGCTAAGATGTAATTTCTAGAAGTTGTGAAGTGGCTCATTCCCATCTTCTTTTTTAAATAATAATGGAGACTTGACAAAATAAATGTTTAAAATATACATTTTTGCATTTGCAAAAAAATATTTTTTTAGGTCTCTCTCTCGCTTCGTCACTCACACACACACGCACGCACGCACACACATAATTCACCGTCAGCACACACGGTGTACACTCTGACTGTGCACTGTCCACAAACTGCACGTTGGCACTTCATGCACATTTTTGTGGTTTTGTTTTTTGCGCACTTGCGCTTTACACTGCAACTCCTCCTCTTCTCATTGGCGATGATAGCTGATGTTTGATGATAGCTGGTGTTTGTGCTGGCCTTGAGACATGCTCACTGCGCAACAGCTTGCAGAGCTCCAGGATGATATATATATATATATATATGTCGTAGGGGTCAATGTCTCAAATTTCGCTGCATTTTAATCGATAGTGCACTGTAAAAGTTGGATAATGTCATAAGCATCTAGTGTTGCTAAGCAACAGGAGGGGCATGGCACGAAAAATGACAGCCGTATACGGTGATCTAAACGAGGTAATCTGACTCCTCAGCGGTTCTAGGTATAAATGGTCGTATTTATTTTTCTTTTTATCACACACTCACCAAAATCCACTAGATGATTAACAAAGCCATTTTAGGAAAAGTCATGGTTTTATTTTAATAGAACTGCAAGCATTTGAAAACATCAGGGGGTTAAAATGACCCCCTTGGTGGTTCTAGTGAGGACATTCTCTCTGACAGGGAACCTAAGCTCAAGGGAGGGAGGACTCCACCTCATCGAGTTACGAGCCATTCGCTGGCCTGCCAGCAACAAAGACCAGTGCAAATAGTCCCACTATCTTTACCCACTAGTGGGGATGGCTTCACACCATCTACGCCTGTAGAGACAGAGAGAAGGAATACAAAGCAGAACAGTCACATGGACAGAAACATGCCACACAGAGCCACCAGCCTCATGCTGCGTGGCTTCATCAGAGGAGCCCTCCAACTGCCACTTGGAGAGCAACCCGTAATGCTGATGTCCAGGTGAGCACAGCAGGAGTCCGTAGGCTGTCACTGGGATACAGGCGTAGATTACAAGCACAGAGTAAAGTTACACAAATCTGAGCAGTATCTTAGCTGGTAGAGCTGGGTGACTACGCACGGAGCTTCCGGATCGGCTTGGCTTTATACTCAGACACGTATGTAGACAACCACTCACACAACGCGGACAATGAACTCATAAACGAGACATACTTGACTTAGATCTATGACTGGTGGACATATCGTCAGGTACCTAGCAACCCTGCTAACGCGCTCCGTGCACACGTGGGTTGCCTAGGCACCAGACAACCAAACACACAGTGTGATGTCATCACTACGTGCCCGGGGCTACGCACATTCAATATTCTGGAGACTAGCTCCGTTGGGGGCGTGACCAAGGTGGACCAGACATGACAACTTTACAATATTACAGTATGTTGATGATTTAATTCTATGTTCCCCAACAGTAGAACAATGCTATCAGGACTCCATCAAAGTCTTCAAGAAATTAGCGGAGGGGAGACATAAATTCTCACAGGGAACATTACAATACTGTCAACCACAGGTAGAGTACGTGGGAAGGCTGGTGGTGCATGGAACTAAAGCAACAGCGCCTTGGAAGGGATCAGTAAAGCACCACAGCCAATAACAGTAGGACAGATTATGTCCTTTTTGAGAATGACAGTGCAGAATGGATTAACGACTATGCAACAAAAAACTGCACATATGAGAACTTTAATGACAGAAGCAGGGACAAGAACTTTAAATGCAAAATTAAACTGGATGACTGATGCATATATGGCTTTTGAAACTTTAAAATAGGAAACGAAGACAGCATCAGTATTGGCAACACCTTATTATGAAAAGCCATTTCACTGTCTGTTGCTAACCGTTGTGATAAAGATGCCTCAGCAGTATTAATGCAGGAAACATGCCTTAAAAGGATAAAGCAACCCATATTAAAGCATATTACAGTACTAAGTTAGATGGAGTGGCCCAGGGATGGCCACCATGCTATCAGGGGTTAGTGGCAGTCCATTATGGCTATGAAAAAGCCTCGGTGTTAACAATGGTGTACCCAGTAATTATTTACTCTAATCATAAGATTATAAGATTATAGTTAACACAAGCAAAAAGTTTGCAGTATTCATTTCTGCTTACATATCCAGATGTGACTCTTAAGAGATGCACAACAGTTAATCCAGCAGAATTA
This sequence comes from Hydrocynus forskahlii, assembly GCA_037974365.1. Taxonomy (NCBI): domain Eukaryota; kingdom Metazoa; phylum Chordata; class Actinopteri; order Characiformes; family Alestidae; genus Hydrocynus; species Hydrocynus forskahlii. The sequence continues at coordinate 7,048 of JBBPCX010068355.1, read as the reverse complement.
TTGCCATTGCAATTTGAGGGGAAACCACATGATTGTGTTGCTGAATCTCTAACTTTTTCAAGGCTGAGGACTGATTTAGTGTCTACACCAATTGTGGAAACAGGTGTGAATTATTTTGTTGATGGGACTTGTTTCAGTGATCATTTGGGGAATCAAATGATGCAATAATTAGAAAGGTTAGTGAGAACAGCTTTGAAGTAGAAAAAGCTGAACATTGTCCCCAACCTTGTTCTGCCCAACTAGCAGAACTAAAAGTGTTAACGGAAGCTGCAAGTTAGCAAAAGGAAAATATGTCAATATTTTTACTGATTCAATGCTCATGGGGTTACTCATTTGTTTGGAGCAATAATGGAGGTTCAAAAAGACTGATGATACTCCAGTACAGCATTTAGAACAGATATTAGATCTGATGAGTTCTATGATTCTGCCAAAAGCACTTAGCAATAATTAAATGGCAAGCGCATAAGAAAGGTAATGATGATGTAATTAAGGGAAAAAACTTTGTTGATGACGCGGCTAGAAAGGCTGCAAAATGTGAAGTTCCTGTAATAGCTCCAGTGGTAGCAGTGGAACCTGTAATTACTTTGACGGTTAACATTGTTGCAGTTGATAAAACATTTAACCCAGGTTCTGAGTTTGCAACAAGAATGTCAGTATATGGTCTACTTAAGAAAGTGTCTAATGTGTATTATGCGGCACTTATTGCTTTTACCCTAGACTGGCTTGTTCGTCATCCTAGTTATGATATTCTTTGTATTAACCTTTTGAACTCCATGAACAAATTTTTGCATTCATTTTTGTAACATTTAGTCTCGTACACATAACTTGCGACAGGAGTAACACACATGCACTGAAATCTACCCTAGTTGAAATCTACCCTGTGTTTGTGCAATAAATTATTCCAGAGTAATTGTGTGCTCAAAAGAGAGTAAATTTAAAGGGTTTCCCACAGAAAACACACAGCTGAAACTCCATAAAACATCCATATTATTTACTTTACACGCAAATAAAGCATGCGTTCACTTCCGTGATGTTCCACACTTGTTGTTGGATTCAGTGTAACAAATTCATCATGATTTTTAATTTGTCATAATTCTTCCCACTGTCTTCCTATATTTTAATATTCATATATATATTCATATATATATATATATATATATAATTTTTTTTATTAAAAAAAAATTCATTCAGTTGTTATATTATTCTCCATGATTAGCTTGATTAAGTGTGACCACTCCTGGTTCACGCCACCGGTACCATGCGACTGTACGCAAAGTACAAAATGGGCGAAGGGGCTTGCCTGGCATTCAACAGACTTTGAAGACTGTGCAACATTTATTTGTATACGTCACACTAGTTCAGCATGCATCATGATTGATGCACTAGCAGTCTTCTCTGCAACTCCAGCCAGCTCAGCAGTTTTCTCTACGGCTCCTGCCAGCCCAGCAGCCTTCTCCCCATTTCCAGCCAGCTCAGCAGCCATCTGTGCGGCTCCATCCAGCTCAGCAGCCTTCTCTGTGGTTCCAGTCAGTCCAGTAGCCGTCTCTGCAACTCCAGCCAGCTCAGCAGCCTTCTCCACAGTTCCAGCCATGTCACGAGCCAGTCCTGTCCGGACAGAGAATGAGAGGCACAGGCACAGACTTCCATGATATGAGAGCTTTATTAAACACTGACCAGAACAGAACTGAAAACAGGCACGGGGGCCAGACAAAAGAAACAGAACAACAAGGAATTGAGGGAGACACAGACTGGGAAAAGGTCGGGTAAGGTTAATGCTCCATCACAAAACTAAGGATAGACCAACTTAAATACAACAGGGAACAGAACTGAGGACCAATGGGGAAACCGAACAATAAAGACTCCTAACTCTGTTCAGCTGGACGTCCTTAACTACTGGCCAAACAGATGGGAAACGCCCACTAAAGGCACGTACAGAGTCGAAGGATGACCCCTAGTGGCCGTAGGCATGAATCGTGACAATATGTGCAAGAATATTAATAAATGTGCAAAAAATCTGTCAGTCTGCAAAAGCTGCAAGGGTTGGAAGAAGGGAGAATAGAAAGTGTGTAGAAATAGAAATAGTACACCCAGCTGCACAATGATGTGCTGGAGATCAAGTCCTGGAGCTTCCCCGAGAGGGTGTGGGGGATTATGGTACTGAGTGCTAAACTGAAATTGATGAACAGCAATCTCATATAATTTCCCCAAACTGAAGCATATTCCCATTTATGTTTCACTTTTCTGAAGCTCCAACAAGTCTATACTTCTGGTGGCACTTCAGATTTTCAAAACAAGCTCTGCAAAAGAAATACTTCATATCAAAAGCCTAAGACATGTATCAAGACTCTTTTCAGTTTTGGAATGAACTTCCCCTGAGCGTTACAACAAATGAGACCGTTCAGTTGTGTTTTCAAAACAGCAACTGAAGACCCACCTCTTCACTGAGCAACTTGGAAAACAACTACATGTTCTAATTATCATAAAATATCTAACACAAAGTTTACAAAACACATCCACTTCTTTGTGTGATCAGGAAGAGTAATTTAGCAGCTAAACTGCTGTTTTAATCAGGTCTATTTGGAAATAAAACAAAAATGGTTGCACAACTACATTCCTTTTGACTGTACATTTACACAACCTCTAACTCCACTGAATAACTCAAGCACAAGCAGAATAATCAATAAAAAGTCAGTTATGAATATGTTTCATATTTTTTTAATTTTCAGGATTTGTAGTGGTCTGACTGGACTCTCCATTTCTGGAAGGCAGTGACTTCATCTGTAGTGCACACAGTAGAAACGGTCTCAAGCATTACATCATGATTAAATCAAATGAACAATATAAATTTAGATCTAGGAGTTTAGCAGTATGAAATGAATCTCTAAAGGAAAAAATTATTTGTATCTTACCTCAACCTCTGTATTAACAGTATTCTATTCCTGTAGTAGACCTGCACCTGTGGTTTCAAACAGAAAATGAAAAATTAACCATTAAGGTAATTGATTCACAGAAACTAAAATAAAATCCAAAATTCTCAAACCTGTTTTGTTTAAATCAGTGTTTGCCAACCTCAGGCCCTCTTCCCAAAGCTCTTCCTGCATCAAATCAGCTGATTTGTTGGATCAGGTGTGTTAGGAGCATGGAAAACACTAAAGTAAAGTGGCCCCTTGTAGTCATGTGTGAACACACCACAGCACAGCATGCAGTGTGAACAGTGTGAAACTCTTTCTCTGCATTTGACCCATTCATCAAGTGAAGCAGTGGGCAGTCACCAGTGGGGGGCACCCAGGGAACAGTATGTGGGGATGATACCCTGTTCAGTGGTACCTCAGTGGTGCCACTTGCAGTCCTGGGATTTGAAACCATAACTTTCTTTTCACAGGGCCAACTCCCTAACCACTAAGCCACCAGGTGCTTTAGGAAGATTTTCGAAACACTGGTCTGTTTGGCATACAGCTGTTTTTACGTACAATTTACTATTATTCGGCACCAACAGACCATAACACAACAGTTTATGGTTCACTGGCAGTGAACAGACAGCACAACCACACTCAAACACCTCTACAGCAGGAGATTACTTCTAATGTGGGCTGTACTGAATACTGCTTTTTTTTTCACACGAATGATCATGCTTCACAAATAATTTGTTTCTTGATACATCTTCATATTTCTCATTTAGAAATTTACTTAACATGATGACGTACATACAGTACATACAGTGTACTACATTGTATTACACCAATATTGGAGGCTTGGCTATTTTCTTGCGTTCCATGTATTAAGCACAGTAAATGAACAAAAGTATTGGGGTACCTGACCATTACACCAACAAGACCTTAAAAGGATATTGCAATCCATAGACAAGTCCTCTCTTTGCAGCTATGACAGCTTCCACTCTTTCTGGAAGGCTTTCCACAGTATTTTGAAATTTATGCTCATTCATTCTGTAGAGCATTTATGAGGTCAGGCACTAATGCTGGATGAGAAGGCCTGGCTCACAATCTCTGTTCCAGTTCAACCCAAAGGGATTGGAAGAGTTGAGGTCAGGGCTCTGAGCAGGCCAGTCAGGTTCTTCCACACCAAACTCTTTATGGACATGCTTTGTGCACTGGGACACAGTCGTGCTGGAATATAGAAGGTTCTTCCCCAAACTGTGTCCACAAAGTTGGAAGCATGACATTGTCCAAAATGTCTTGGTCTGCTGAAACATAAAGATTAGCCTTCACTGGAAGTAAGGGGCTACCTAAATTCAATAATTAAGTGATGTGTCCCAATACTTTTGTTCATATAGTCTGCTTAAATGCCTGTGCGGATTTTCATTCAAGAACAGCTCCGTAAATTTTAAATATAATTCATAAAACGCCACAGTGAATAGAGGTGGTAAGGGGTTTTGTATGTACTGACATTTGTGTCCCCTTTGCTTTTTAAATACCCTTGTAGCGGACACATAATTGTGAGAACTGAAGAGATTACTTCATGAATGTATCCAAGACTGCATCATATTTACACAGAATATGTCTGAACATAGTCCCTGCCTGGGGCCCGCTGGCCCTGCGACAGGCTCCGGGTACCCGCGAGCGTATTAAGGATTAAGCAGTTCCAGAAAATTAATGAATGAATGAACATAATGCATCTGTGCATCTGTGTCAGTTATGGGCGAACCTTAAAGAAGCTGAACCTGCTTATTAGAAATTATTGTGTAATTCAATCTACTCATTAATGTGAGGAATTACTTAAAATTGGGGTTTGACTAATTACATAAAAATAAACATAAAAGTATTATATGTAAAGTGATGGTGCGATGCCACAGGGGATTTGCAAAGGCCATTTTCTATGTTTACTAACTCAGTGTGATTACAGGACTAAATTTAAATAAGTGAAATAAATAGGGGATAAATAGGTGAATTATAGAGACTTAGATTAAAACAAGTGTACATTAACACTACAAATCATTGTTGCAGAAATTAACAATATGAATGAACAGACATTATGCAATTGAGAAACTGCCTTGTAACGTAAAAAGATTGATTGACATGAAAAGACAATACCTTTTGCTCTCCTCCTGTTGAAATACAAGCAGATGATCCCAATTACACTGATAAAGCCCACTGAGACCAGGACATGCCTTAACCACTTGGGTGCTTTGTGGTCCTTTTTGATCATTTCTAATGAATGGAAAAATTGTTAGCACCATACAAAAAGTAACACAATAAGACTGAGAATAATGGTGTATGTTTGTGTTTGAACATGTCTGCACACCTTCATCAGCGCAGTGTTGTTTAAGTTCATTAATCTCTACAACAGACGCCCTCCAGCTGACTGGGTTGCTATGGTTACAGATGATGGAGTGTCCATTGATGAACAGGGAAAGGTTGAAATTTTGTGACGTCTCTGTCTTCTCCTCACAGGTCTCTTTATAACAGTTGGAGCTGATAGAGAGGTCATGACCTCTACAGGTGAGAGTGATGTTACAGGTGTCACCGCTTAAATCATAGGTAAGATCTGGAGCTTCCACTGGATCTGAGGTACACAAACACATATATGTCACTGTACAGGAAACTCTAAACAAAAACATCACGTAGAGATTCTTAGAATGTGAAACTTCTGTATCTTCTTGTATTTTTGAAGATCAGGTAACGTCCTATAAACACAGTTAGGCATTACATATCAAATAGGGAAATATTTTAACATGACATATAATAATAATAATAATAATAATAATAATAATAATAATAATAATAATAATAATAATAATAGTAATAATAATAATAATAACAATAATAATACCTGCACTTTTCAGTAATCCAGCTATGCTTACAATGGACAAGAGCATTACTATAAACATACAACACCCTCAGAAAGAATTTGGACAATATGAAAAATGCAAATAAAATTTTTAATAAATGTACTTTGACTTTTATTTAATTGCAGACAAGATGAGCCCAAGATGTTTCATGTTTGTCTGGTCAGCTTCATTTCAATTTTGTATTTCAGGCATAAACATTGGGACTGTAAAGAATTTACCCCTTTGTAATGTTATAATGCTATGTTGTAATTCTATTCCTTCTAACAGCCCTTAAAGATACCAAGTGATGAAATGTGTCAGGTGATATTTAGTCTCCCTGCAAACACGTCTTAAGATGTGCAACAGTGTGGGGTGGTTGTCGTCACATTTTTGATTTCATAATTCTCCACATATTCTGTACTGCAGACAGTTCAAGACCCATACCCTCTGCTTCCACAGCCATGTCTTTGTAATGTGTGAAGAGGTTTGGCACTGGCCTCTAGTAAAATGTGTGGATTTCCCTGGAAAAGATCTTAAAGGCAGCATTTGCTGATCTTAAATCTCAATGTACTTTTCAACATTAATGCTGCCATCACAGTATAAAATGACCTTGAATACTGATTCATCTGACCACAAGACACGTTACCACTGTATGATGCTCCATCCCCGATGTCTCAGAGCCCAGATAAATCAACAGTGCTGCTGTACATGGTTAACATAAGGCTTTTAACACCATATAGTTTTGTGACCGTATCTCTGAATTGTATTGGTTGACAAAGGTTTGCCAGAAGAATCCCTCGCCCCTGTTCTTATATCAGCTATTGATGAATGATGGTTTTTGATGCAGTGCTGTCTAAAGGATCAGAGATCACAAGTGTTCAGCTTAGACTTGCACCCTTGCCCTTTATGCACTGAAATTCCTCCAGATTCCAAGAATCATTTAATGATATTGTGCACTGTAGAGGGAGAATTATACAAATCCCCTCCAGTCTTTATTTGAGGAACATTGCTTTCAAACACTTCAGTGATTTTCGTATGCATTTGTAGACAAACTGGAGATACTTTGCCCATCTTTACTACTCAAAGACTCGGCCTTTCATGGATACTGTGTTTGTAAAATTATGTTTATCTCCTGTTGACATCACCTGTTTGAAATTACATTATTTCTTTAACTCAATACTAGCTTTGAATTCTCCCTGTCCCTTTTTTGGAACACATTGCAGGCCTGAAATGCAGGAATATATCTAGACAGATATTTACAAA
>JBBPCX010068354.1:0-12310 GCA_037974365.1 Hydrocynus forskahlii | reverse complement strand
TATTTACATTGGTACACCTGGCACCCCTAGTGGGAGGCAGTGTGTTACCACCTATTGTCGAGCATTTTTCTTTTTTTCCCCCTACTTCTATTCTTTTTTTGTTTAATTCCTAGACTGGCCACTTCACTGCTTTATTTCTCACTTTTATACACCCATGTTTGGAGACCTGATGTGTTCACACTAGGTATCAGATGTTAGCGCTCGGTAACACAGCGGTGCTGCACAAGCAGACATTCCCCGCGAGCTGAGAAGGAAGAGACTGGGATGTCGTACCAGGAGGGAGCGTCATGTTAGGAGGAGACAATACAGACCTGCTCTCCTCTCCATCATCATGGGGAATGTAAGTTCTCTTTCCAACAAGAGAGATGCAGCAGAACAACGATAGCTAAGTCTGGAAGGGCTTTAGAACCAGCTCAGGCCAGAAGGAACAGAACTCTCTGTCTGTGGCAGACATGAAGTGGGCAAATGAACTGAATCACTTCTTCTCCCACAGCTCAAGGCATCGCAAGTATTGCACAGGTCAACTGTGTGGGGTAACTGAGCCCATCTTCAGCCTGAAGATGAAACTGGGGAGAGTAACTATGAAAAAACACAGCCGAATATCCCACAGCCCAAGGACCTCAACAGCTACAGGCTGGTAGCTTTGACACACCACCTGATGAAGACCCTGGAGCAGCTGGTCCTTGTTCATCTTTGGCCCCTGCTGAGCTCAGCTCTGTCACTGGGGTAGATGATGTTGTCATCCACTTTCATCTCACCTGGAGAACGCTGGGAGCACTTTGAGAATCATGTTCTTTCATTTCTCCAGAGCCTTCAGCAGCATCTGACCCACAATCCTGGGGACAAGCTGGAGTACACAGGAATGGACCATCACCTCATCACATGGGTTCTGGACTACCTCACCAAGCGACCACAGTATGTGAGGACCCAGGGCTGTGCATCTGACATGATCATCTGCAGTACACGGTTCTGGCGCAGTTTCTCGTCACCATCTACACTGCAGACTTCTCCTACAACTCCACCAACTGCTTCTTGGAGAAGTTCTCCGATGACTCCGCAATAGTCGGCCTCATCGCTGTTTGGGATGACAGGAAGTGTAGGGAATTGACCCGGAGACCCAGCAGAACTACCTCCAGATCAACACTGGGAGAAAAACTGGTGCTGGATGCAAAAACATCCTCTACTTCAGCCACTGCACATGCAGGGTATGGAGATTGGGACTGTAGAGAGCTACAAGTACCTTGGTGTTCACTTGAACAATAAACATTAACTGGGCTGGACAATACAAATGCTCTCTACAAAAAGGGCAGAGGAGGCTGTCCCCGCTGTGGAGGCTCAGGTAAAGTGCAGGCCCCTCCTGAGGGGCCGCTCCTGAGGACCTTTTATGACTCGGTAGTGGCATCAGCCATCTTTTACAGTGTGGTCTGCTGGGGCAGCTGCATCTCTGCTGGGGACAGAAAGAGACTGAACAGGCTGGTTCAGAAGGCCAGATCTGTTTTTGGATGTCAGTGGTGGCTTAACTGTCATCCCTGTTGGAGAACATCTCCTACCCCATGCAGGAGACTCTGACAGCACTGAGCAGCTCCTTCAGTGACAGGCTGCTGCACCCACGGTGTGGGAAGGAGAGATTCTGCATGTCTTTCCTTCTAGCTGCTGTCAGACTTTACAACAAACATCCCACAACCCATATACACAGACAGGCAAACACACATTTATACACCAAGGACTGATACGTGCAATATTGCATGGTCAAAATTTCTCGTGCAACATGTGCAATGTCTCTGGTGCAATATTACTTATTCAATGTCTGCTGCTACTAGGCATCTGAAGATACCCACTGTGTACATACATGCATGCATACATACACACACGCACATACTCACACACACTTTTTTGTATAGTGTACAGTTTGTTTATACTATTTTTATATTGTATAGCTTTCATTCTATTGGTTATGCTGCTTCTGCTTTCTTATCCACTCTGCTGTAGTAATAATACAAATTTCCTACCTGTGGGACTAATAAATCTTATCTTATCTTATCTTATCTTATACTGTGAGGTAATATGTAGAGAGTGATAGAAAGATTTTTTATGACTATATACATAAAACTGAAATTAGTCAATTAATTATTACTCCCCCCCCCCCCACCCCCCACAAATGACCTGAATATGTGCAGACACGGCTCTGGCAGATGTGGCACTGAATATCCTGTGTTTACTGATGAAGGACCAGTGGAGCTGGCTGTGCACTGAGAACATCCAGAAGACCATCCGGCTGCTCTTCGGAACTATTATAGAAAGGTTTGGTTCTACACCTGCACACATACCTGAATACAAAAACAGTGGTAACAAAAAATTCGATTTTCTGCGAAACAGTAATCTTTTAGTATGTGACATGAATTATATTTACATATTACAAAAATTGTTACTCTCCCGACCATACATATATATAACAAATAAGCTGAAAAAAACAGACCATTCTGAATTTCTATGTTTTTATGATATCACAAAATCAATACAGTGACATGTTCACCCCACAGCAGGTTATTTACACCCATTCATGCTGAGATTATATAAGGAGTGTTTCTGTCTGGACTGCACAGTACAGGGCAGCCAGTCAGAATAGAGATCAGTCCATTTCAAGGCACAGTAACAAAATCAGTCTGTTTAATTCTAAGGGATGAAGAGAGTTTGGAAGGTGACCATGTAATAATGATATACACACACGTTTGTACACTACCAGTTAAAAGTTTGGACACACCTTCTCATTCTATGTTTAATTTTATTTAATTTTCTACATTGTAGACCAATATTGAAAACAAACAAAATGATGAAGGAACACATGGAATTATGCAGTAAACAAAAAGAGAGTTACATAAACCATGTTTTGTAATAAGGTAATGATGGACTGTTGTTTCCTTTTACTTAGTAAAGCGGTTCTTGCCATAATGTGGAGTAGAACCATAGTGGAATAGGATCACTAACTGTGTACCAACCTGACCATCACAACTGATGGTCCCAAACACATTAAGAAGGCAAGAAACTCCACTAATGAACTCTTGACGAAGAACACCTGTTAATTAAATACCATTCCAGGTCGATTCCTCATGAATCTGATTGAAAAAATGCCGAAGCTGTGCGAGGCTGTCATCAGAGCAATAGGTGATGTTTTCAATATTAGTCTACAATGTAGCCAATAATAAATAATAAAAAATTGTTGAGTGAGAAGGTGTGTCCAGACTTTTGAGTGGTTGTATATATCTTTGCAACTATAGATAGAACTCCCCATAACACCTCACATAGTTTTGTTAAAGCCAAATGAGATCCTCATAATGCTGTAAATGAATAATGCTGTTATTGTTAGCTTTTTCAATTTTTTCCCTCCACCTTACATGGTTACATGCAACTACTGCACAATTTAAGGTGGCACGGAGTAGGAAGCCAACCTCAGTGTACAGGATCTGTACAACTGTCCTTCTTCTCTTGCTGCATTTCAGACATGAAATTCAACAAAGTCACTTCTTATAAAGTGTAAAGTAAAATGTCATACGTGAACACACCACAGCACACAGTATGAACAGTGTGAGTCCTGGGATTTCGAACCCACAACTTTCGGATGGCAACCACCTAACCATTAGGCCGCCGGCTGCCATTCTAATGAATAGGACAGAATGTATTTATGGAATAATAAATGGAATTTTTTTAGTTTGAGTTTTGTCAGGAACATTTTTGAAACTGGCATATGTGCCCTTTAATTGTTAATAGCATTTATCAGCCAGAAAACGTCAGCTAACTAAAGAAGTGCTGTTTTAGATTTCGCCAGTGTCAAAAAGGGGTGTTTTCTTTTTTTTTAACGTCTTTTCTGTTAAACCTCCTCTTTGAGTTGCAGAAACTCGGCACTGAGCAGAATTGTCATCCCTTTGTATTTCTAATGGGTATAAATAAAAAAAGAAAAAAAAAAAATATTTATATATATATATACACACACACACACACACACACACACACACACTCACTCACACACACACATGTTTAATTTGTATACCTACATACAGTAATAACTCCATTCTTACATACAAATCAAGTTTGTATGGAGAGAAAACTTACAATCCACATGTCTAATAGAATTTCTAAGTAAAGTAATGTTCAGTTTCACTCTGCTTTTTTGGCTCTATTTGAACTTGATAGTAGTTACTGCACGAAGTTTTAAGATTACTAGCTATAAAAAGTAATCTGCAATTTAAAGGATGAGTATTACATTTACATTTACTTTACATGTACAGCATTTGACAGACAGTTGTATCCAAAATGACACACATGGGTGTTTTGTAGTCTACAAGAAAACATGTCTCTCACGCTAGTGAGCCTAGGCTTAAAATGAGCTGAAAGAAGACTTAAGATGGAGTTAATCCACCAACAGGGCCCTATCAGATCACACAGACATAAAACTGTTTCTTAAAGCTATTTGCAAAGTGTCTGATAGTTAAGATAGTTAAGTTTATGACATGAACATGTAGTTGTTCATGACATGTTAAGTTTATGACATGAACACGCGCTCAGCGAAAAGGGTGGTCTTCAGTTGCTGTTTGAAGACTGTGAGGGTCTCAGCAGTTCTGATAGTTAGAGAAAAAAAGCTCCACCACTTTAGGGCCAAAGCTGAGGGAAGTCTTGATGCATGTCTTCAACCTTTGAGAAGAGCTGGGTCAAATCGGGATGTATATTAATTAAGATCGTTGCATTGTTTGCCGCATGCAATGATTACCCAGTCCTGGTTTATGTCTTATATAACGTAGGTGTTTTAAAGTGTGTCCAAGTGACCTGCTGAGAGTGCTCCTCACAAATGGTCGTTTTATTGTCATTTAGAACAGCATTTCAGAACAAGGCCTTTTTATTGAACCTGTTTACGAGGAAAATTAGGCCTCGCACATGAACAGAACCACATCCAGAACTGTGTCTGCGAGAGGAACGTGGAAAATTATGCAAACCGGCATTTAATCGCCCTCCGCTGTGGCCGGGCTGTTGTTTTTGGCCGCGGATTCGCCGCAGTTATCGTTCATTATTGCGTGGCTGCGCGTGTCTGTGGCCAAAGTTGGAGCAGAATTATTCCTGGAACACAGAAACCAGGATCTCTCATGTCTGCATGGCACAACACCCAATTAAAAATGACCTCAGGGTCAAGAGGAGGAACGTGATTGGACTGCACAAGGACTATGTGACGGCTGGCCGGGAGGCCGATCAGTCGCCCCGTGTTGGGGTTTGTCAGTTTTGCATTGTTCTTCTTAGCGAGACACATGTAAGCTGTCATGGAGCTTTTGCAGTGTAGGGAGTCTTAAATCGTTTGAAGATAACATCGTTCAAAAAAATCAAAAGGCCAAAGGGTCTGCTAGTTTTCCTGTGTGGTCTAATGACTGATTATAAGAATAGTTTAATAAATACATGCGCACACACACACACACACACACACACACACACACACACACACACACTCACAGACACAAACACAAACACATGTGACAAAGCAAACACCAAACCTGTCTTGGCTGCTATTTGGGGTCGGCAAATGCACGCAAATGAGATTTTTCACCAAATGATTCCTTTCATTTTATATATCTTTATCAAATCATTGCTTTCAGCATGGCAGCCATGTGATATTAAGGCATCTGGTTTACACATGGACGAGCAATGCTTGGCCTTAGTGCCAGCGTACATGCAGTTCTCTGGGCTATTCCTCAAAATGCCCCCTGTTCCAATGGCTCAGGCGGTAAACTGTTTATTGTCGACCATGGAGAGCATTCGATTCCGAACGTTCTGCAAAGTATTTCCAAATTGAAACGTTGGTAAACGTGGCTGGAACTTCACATTTGTTACGTGGTCTTCAGGCAGGGAGACGCATCTGATCATCTGGAGATGATGATGGCCTTATATGAGCTACCATGGAGAGGATTGCTGAAAAGGGAAAACTCCTAGTGCGTGTGTGTGTGTGTGTGTGTGTGTGTGTGTGTGTGTGTGTGTGTGTGTGTGTGTGTTTGTGTGTGTGTAGGCTCACTCACATTAGTATAATGGTCTTACAGCATGGCCTGTCTCTCTCCTAATGTTGTCTGCCTGATCTGCCAATACTAATAGTACTAATATTTATTTGTACACATGGCATCCTCTACAAACCCCTCTGAGTTCAGTCCTTCATCATTGTGTTCTGATCGTTCTGTTTAGTCAATTAGCCTGGGGGTCTGTTATTGTTCACTAGGTTTAAAAAGTCATTAAAAACAACAAATAATGCGGCAGCGTTGCCTCAAACGATCCGTTATGTTCAGAGAACCGGCCTAATGGCCAAATATTTGTGTGTAATGAACAGCACACATGCAAACAACAACTGCTGTAAAGATCATTTGTACTGTGTTACATTTTTTATGATGGGATTTACCGCGGCTTTTGCCAGCAGTGTTTTCATTGTGAACATAATTGCACTCAAACACGAGAACATTGTGTCAGATAATGATGTTTACATGTTACATGGTTTGGAAGGAGGCCACATTTCTTCCATGTTGTCTTAGTATTTGGGCTAAAATGAACATGTTTCTGCCTGTCACAGATTCTGATGGTTGTTTGGTTAGGGAAAAAACTGTCAGTGAAGAATCATCATCACCTTACATTACATTACATTACAGTACATTACATTACAGTACATTACATTACATAGGGGACATGGTTTCTTGGCCAGGCAGAAATTCTACTCCTGTATCGATGAGGGTCCTTGAGCAAGATTTCTAACACCGAATATGTCAGTATAGGATGTTGTTTCATGCATAAATGCTTGGTCTGATTCTGCGTAATGCGTAAATGAATGGTTAAAATCCAGGGGGGGTGGTTATTTATAATTTAAAAAAAAAAAAAAAAAAGGGAGTTGGTGTGGTGGTGGCTTTCAGTTCTGTTTGATTCTGTAAATAAAATGAAGGTTTTTAAATGAAAATTATAAAATGATGCACTTAAACATATCAAGCTGCATTTTACTGCACATGAAGCAAATATGCAAGCAGTTTGCAGAATGCCAATTAATACTATAAAAGCTTCTATTAATAGCCACTTTGGACTCATTAGCTATATTAGAAATTGACATGTCTTGCCATATCAACTGTATTTTGAGAGAAATTAAAAAAACTATCACGCTAAGGACAGTGTATGGACAAAAGTACTGGGATGCCTGACACCAACAGGGACATTCAAATACATAGACTTTAATATGGAGTTGGTCCCCCTTTGCAGCATAGAGCATTTTATGAAGTCAGACACTGATGTTGGACGAAGAGGTCTGGCTCACAATCTCCGTTCCAGTTCATTCCAAAGGTGGTGGATGGGGTTGAGGTCAGTCAAGTTCTTCCACACTGAACTCATCCAGCCTTGTCTTTATGGAGCTTGCTTTGTGTACTGGGGTCTAGTCATGCTGGAATAGAAAAGGTTCTTCCCCAAACTGTGTCCACAAAGTTGGAAGCATGGCGTTGTCCAAAATGTCTTGGTCTGCTGAAGCATTAAGATGGAAGTAAGGGCCTAGCGTGAAAACCCAGGGAAACAAATGTGTCCCAATACTTTTTGCTATATAATATAGATTTGCACATTTGCAGCTTCTCTGCAGAGTGGCCGGCTGTCCTTGTATCATCTCCAAAACAGGATGTGTGTCAGAGACTGGCCCTAAAGCGGACAGCTTGTGGCTGTCTACCTCGCTGCTATTTTTAATTATGACATCGTCCGCACAATTCCACACGCAATAATTTTAGTTAGCACCGCTGCAGCTTTAAATGACTTTTCAAGGAGGGCTGCCTGTTAAAGTAGGTGTCTTGGGCACAGAATGTTCCGGAGTTGGCTTTGGGCTGCAGAACCCTTTGTACTCACGCCAGCACCTGGTTTTGGGCAGTTGGGGTGTGTGAACTGAACCTGCTGCTAAATTGTGCAAGGCCATTTGTTCAAATTTCCTTTGACCAGTGGATAAAGTGATAGCTCTTGTTTTGGAGGATATACATAGAGGGTGATATAAGCAGGGCATTTTTAGGAAAACTTAATTGCTGTAACAGTCCATGTCCTGCTTTTACTTGTGTCGCAACCCTCATAGTATCAAGGTACTGAGCAAAGGAGCCCAAGAGTCAATGTTTTAATATTTAATTGTTTATATTCAAACCCTAAAATAGACAAAGATAACGGTCGACACTGTAGACCACTAGATTTTTTTCTTTAAACTGGTGGAAACAAGGTTTCCATTGGTGGGACCACTGGTAGGAACAGTTAGATAGCATAGTGGATAACAGTGTAGCTCAGAACACACAGTGATAATCGCAGGTTTGGTTTTACATTTAGGCAAAACTGTCATTGCTGTACCAATAACAGCTCTTGACTTTTAATGATACAGTATGAATTCCAGACTCCTAAAGCTAGTTTTCCTCATTTTAAAAGCTAAATACTGTATATAAGCTTACAGGGTAATTTTGAACATGATGTCTTGAGTCACACAATAACATATTTTAGCAAGTTAACAAGAGAAAGGTTTTTTTTGCAGGCAATCAAAACAAAAAAATTAGGATATACATAAAGTTTTACTTAAAAATGGCAATAGTATCAGCTTAATATTGTATTGTGCGGTCACTAGTGAACTCCAACCTCATACAGGCAGTGATTTTAGCCAACAACCAACACAAAAAGAAAATGCCTCAGATTATTTACTGACAGCTACACTTACACTGAGTAGTTTTTAATTATTTACGCATGTCTAGCATACAACACCTGATCTGAACTGGAGAATATAATATACAATAAAACCCTGCTAGTTTGGTCATTTGTGGATTTTTTCTAAGAACCAAACTAATAATTGTTCACGGAAACACCCACTAATTTGCAGAAACCGAAGATATCCTTCACATTTTTTTTGCGTATTTGGGGGCATATTTTGGGTTTACACAATAAAAATAGGCATTTTTAGGCTTTTTTTTATTTTAACGTTTTTTTCACTGCTCTCGGAACGTAACCCCCGCGAATGTCGTGGTTTATGGTAATATAATTTATGGCTATGTGAAAAACATTTATGACTTATGAAGGACTAACTCAGCTTTCCACTGAAGCGCAACAATCCCTTCAACCACCTGAAAAATCAAATGAATATTTAAATATTATTGAAATATTCATCCAAGTTATTGTTCTGTTGCTGATCTTAAGACTGACTTTTTGTGTGTAATACTATATCCATTCAGCTCCGATATGTAAGGTAATTTAACGAGGGTTAGGAATAGAGCTTAGGAGTGTAATAAATGTCATTACTAACTTCTAGGCTCTGAAGTTTTGGCCTGAAGTGTTTGTACTAGAACACTTCATACACCCATCTGAAGCAGAAACTGATACCCCAATGTGCCTGCTGTGGTGGTCAACTTGCCAGTATTCCACTGTGCAAAATAATGCGTGAGATATTGCAGCCTTACCGGTTGTTGGCTCCTCGGAGCAGGCACTACGCAAGCATTTCTCTGGACGCAACGTGTCGGACTTAACTCAGCATGAGAAGGACTTGACAATGAGGAGCAGTCAGTTTAATTTATTCTACATTCTGTCCATAAAGCATGGCCTGGCTCATATTTATTCGTTATAAAATGCACAAAGCGTTTCGCTTTTAGTGCTTTAATGTTTTTTTACAGAGTGGCCAAGGACTTCACATGTTCATCGTGCACCAGCTGTGTCTGGTAAGCTACAGGCCCCTGAACGGCTCGTTGGGAGCCTCAGCCTCTCGGAAATTTCTAATAATCTGGAAACAGGCAGCAAAGAATTGACCCTTCTCGGCCTTTCCTCTCCATCTTGGCTTCTTCTGTTGTGAGCTGGAGTTGGCCAGACACTCTCCAAGGCCGCAGTGACGTACTAAAATGTGTGTAGGCTTGTCACATTAAGGGTAAAACACAGAGTTCATGCAAAGGTTGGGCATCTCTTGACAAAATTGCCAATTACATGTATATCGAACACGCTTCGATATGTTTGAATCCACAAATTCTGTTTATGGTTCTTATATTGACAGCAGTCCCAGCACAGAAAACGAACCAAAGGTGTTCCTTCTTTATGGGCCGGTCGTTGGCCAAATCTTGATTTTTATTGGTTTATTTATTTTTACATAAAAAATTACACATTATATTGCACTGGTCGACCGGGAAAGTGACAGATTACCAGTACACCACTGTCTGCTAGGAAATCAAACCCGGCAAAGTACAGAACCATTATTTAACCATCTGATATCGTTTGACAGCCATACACACAATACTCACTCTCTCGTCGATCCGATTGGCAAGTTAGCAAGCAAAAAACTAGGATACACAATAATGTCCTCCAAATTCCTAATGTTGAATGGTCATGCTTTGCTGTCTCCGGTAGGGAAGTAAGGGGCAGCCCAAATTAAAAGCTGTCCTGTTTGTAGATAAACATTACATTTATTTGGCACAAGCTTTTATCCAAAGCAACTAACAATATGAGGAAACGCTCAGGTTTCAGGACAGTGTGAGAACCAGAGGAGAGTTCAAAGTGCTAAAATCTTTATGTAGGAGGTGCAAGAAGATCAGAAGAGGAGATGCTCACTGAACAGATGAGTCTTCAGGAGGTTTTTGAAGATGGAGAGGGATTCTGCTGCTCTTAGGCAGCTCATTCCACCAGTGGAGAACCTCTAAAGAGAAGAGTCTGGACTGGGTGAAAGAACACTGATTGGATGTAATGTTTACATTCATAGCTAACTATCGATGTCCAATTAACATGTGAACAAGAAAAGATAGCCATCTGCTTCCAGACGTCTTGGTTGTGTGCCTTCAAAGAGGACCGCCTTATGTCATATTTTATTATACTGTGAGCAAGCAGCTGGACCTCAGCTCTCTATAGTTCGAAGGGTCGAAGTAGGATAATGCATCAATGTATAAAACATTGTGTCATTAATAATTCATTTGGTTAATTTGTCATTAGTGTGTTAGCTTTGATAGCTCCAGAATATATGAAGGGATGTTTTTCAATTTGCGTTATGTAGTATATTGCATGCTGCTGTCACATATGTTTGTAAAATGGTATTTAATCAATATTGTGCAACCCTAATGTGTACGAGTGTCTGTATGTGTGTGTGTGTCTGTGTTTGTGTTTGTGTATACCTTGGCAATGAGGGCTCTCTTGCCTCTCTCTCTCTGTGAGGTTGTGGTCTGGCCTTCTTAAGTGGTCACAGTGGGCCGCTTCAGGTCAATTCAGAGCGGTTTCAGGACAGTTTACCTCTGTCCGTATGTGTGTTCCGAGACGTATATCATTTGTCCTGACAGATCAGTGCAGTTGCCAATAATCTGTTTGTTCTGTTTGGAGAGCAGTTTTAAAGCGTGGTGTGAGTGAGCGTGTGTGTGTTTTTGTCTGCTTTTCTCACTGAATCATTGGTCCCTAAACAGATATTCTTCACAAGATCAAGCTTGCAAACGTTAAAGAGGAATCTTCTGGAAGACTTTTGCCATGTTTTCTGATCGTTCCAAGGCTGGGGATCTCCATGCTGTGTGTGTGTGTGACAGCTCAGTAGGAGAGGAGTCTGGGAAGACTGCTTGACAAGAATGGAACATCTTAAACAGTGAAGCTATTACACAATAGACGTGATCCATTGGCTGCCTTCACTCCATGCAAATTGCAGTGTGTGGCTTTAATGTTATGGCTGGTCCATGTATGTGTGTATATGTATCTGTACTGTACAGTTTACACTGAACTGATGTCTCCCGCAGTGCTAGAATGTAAAATACCGATGTTACCCCTGTATAGACTGTATTGTAATTCAGGCAAACGAAAAACATGAGAACACGCAGAGAAACACTCAGGACACTCCATGTGAGATGCGTCTCAGGGCAGCAGCCAATCAGCAGCAAGGAGAAATAAATAATGTTCTCAGATTGGCTATTTTCAAACCTCCCGCCTCTGAGTACAGCGGTATTTCACCATCCCAGGATGTGCTTTCTTTGTGTTTCTCTCCATAGTACCAAAAAATGTATAGTTATTTTTTATATGGAAATGTAGCTGAATTTATGTTAATATTGATGTCACAAAATTATTAATTAGATTTTTCTGAATAATGTAGCACTAAAATGCATGAAAAATGACATGCATGAAAAAGCTGACGTCTGGGCCTCGTCCGCCACGCTCCCTCGTCCACGTGTTGGTTGTTTAGGTTCTTATTTGTCTGCAAAAACTTAGTTCAACAGTAGTGTATTGTACAATTTATTTTTAAAGTACTGCTGTATGAACAAAAGTGCAATAACATTTGGTTTGCAAACACTTTAAACAAATAAGGAGC
>JBBPCX010068353.1:0-12312 GCA_037974365.1 Hydrocynus forskahlii | reverse complement strand
TATATATACGCACACAAACACACACATACACACATATATTTATATGTACATATATACCAATCTCTATATATGTATACATTAAATGGGCATATATATACAGTATATATATATCTCGCCCACTCACACACACACACACACACATACACATACACATTCACTTACATATAGATAAACATGCATATATCAAAATAGAATATGTACCTGAAAAACATATTGACATCGCACATAATTCTCATACTGATGCATTCTTAAAAAAATGTCAAACTTAAAATCCTCACTTTCAGCAGCAATCCAGTGACCTATGACGAGAAATAATACAACAATTAGCTTATCTATTCTAAGACAAACAGAAATTCTGTGCCAATTTTCACACATGCAGGAGACATGACCAGCTGGAAACTGAAGTCAGACTACAACGCTCCAGGAAGAAAATCGCATATTCCTTTTCCTGAAATATGGATTACTAAAGCATGTAAGCATCTCTGGACAATCACAGCATTCTTAAATATGAAAAGAATTCAGAGTGGAGCGGCTCTCATTCCTCAGGAATGTGATGAGGTCATTAATGAGTCAAATGGTCTGTTTAGTTTTCAAACTCCCATTTCTGTCACTGAGAGTTGTCGGCTTCATCCAGAAACGATTTTGTCATATTACACCCACAGAAGAGTTCGGTGAGCTTTAACAAATTTAACCACTTCCTCACTCCAACAATAGTAATGCTTGGGTTGATAGAAACCCACCACATCTAAGTGTTCCATGAATTACTGTTTTCAGCTCATTCCTTTTTTGGGATTAACTTCATTGTCACATTCTGTACTCCTCTGCAGCAGATCAGTAATACCACAATCCAAAATTGTGACAACGTGCCACAACTGAAAGCTGTTATTTTTGTCTCTCAATTTTTGTTGTAAATACTGAATATTGAATTGTTTTTAGTCTTACTTTGTAAACGTTTCAAACCGTGAGCCCTGAATCTATCAAACTGTATCAAGCTGACTGTATCGTTACACCCCTTGTGAATGAATCACATCTCTGATTGAGGGTAGGCTGTATTATTTCAGTTGTAATCAAACGAACTCCAAAAAGAAGAGCAGAGCTGAACAAACTTTAGCCCCTGTGCTTACAGATGTTGATATTAGTAAGAATTTACAGGGTATTTAGTATAGTACACTTTTGGACAAAAATATTGGGACAAACCTCTTAACTACTAAATTCAGATCACCCCATATTTCCAGAGACCTGCCCTCAACCTCATCCAACAGTGGAAGCTGTTATAGCTGCAAAGGTGGGGACCAACTCCATATTAAAGTATATGTATTAAAGTCCCTGTTGGTGTAATGATCAGGCGTCCCAATATTTTTGTCCATATTGTGTATGTGGTTTTTTTTTAAGGTACTTTCTCTTTGTTTGATCGCAGTAGCATTTAATTTAGTCTTCTGTCTGGAACTTACTGCTTTAAATACCAACATTTTTGAGCAGATAATATTAGTTACATATAGAATTTCAGTGTTTACTGAACAATCAACACCTATAGTGTAAAATTAACACCAACTGTGATTAATTAGATAGACAGCTAAATAGACATTCAGTATTGTCTTTAAGAGAGACATTCTGCATACTGTTGAATATGACGTGTAATGTTTTACTGTGGCAAATAACAACAGAGGCCCCTTTTACACCACTTAAGGTTAGAAAAAACAAGAAAAGCACCAACAAAACAGAGCAAAACAAATGAAATGTCAAACTCTCTCTGCTGCTTCTACCCCCATCAGCTATGACTGACTTGGACTAGCAACTCAGAAGGAAAAGTAAAGAAAAGTCACAAAAAACAATAAGACCAACTTATAAACACAAATTATTTTTACACACTAAAGTCACGGCCCTCGTTCGTCCGGCTAAAGTTGAGTGAACTTGGACAGAACGAGTGAAAAGAGAAAGTCAGTGTTTATTACGGTAATTAACTTTGTTTCTCCCTCACAAGTCAATCTTATGGTAGCTATTACCCTGGATATATATATACAAACTAAATAATTAACATACGACAGGTTTCAAGCAGTAAAACTCGACCTGTTTGTGGTTTGGTGCTGAATATCCTCTCCACTTCTTTTTCCAGTGTCTCCCTGTTGTTCCAGACGGAGATAATCGAGTGCAGAAACACTGATGGAAGAGGCTCTGGGATCAGTGTGACAAAACGCACGTACAGGTTCAACGAGCTTAATAATAGTGAGCTCTGTCTCTAACAGTCTGTAACTGTGAACTCCTTAGGATTACAACCTTCCTTCAGCCTGATTAGACAAATTATACACTCGATATTACTCGGTTTATATACCCAATGCCGAATGAGCACCTAAAGTACACAATGAGCACCTAAAGTACACAATTAACACCTATAGAGTACAATTACACTGTTTACTGAGCAATCAACACCCACAGAGTCAAACAGGCAGGCAGGCAGATAGATGGTAATTGTCTAGTTGTATTGTTGCTCTTGTTTTCTTTTTCTAGCTCTAGTCCTGTCTGCACTTGTGATCTTGTGTTCAGTTCAGTTCTGTTCTTGTGTTGCACCATGATCCTGGAGGACTGTTGTTTTGTTTCACTGTGTACCTTGTGCATATGGTAGAAATGAGAATACATCACCTACGTGTCTTGACTTGATTTGACTTCTCATGTGGACAGCTGGGTATGGGGAATAAATGGGATCAAGATACACTATGAGAAGAAGATAAGCCAGCGGAGGCTGTCTCATGCTCTGGGCAATGATCTGCTTGTGTCCTGCCACTCATGTGAATGTTACTTTGAACTAAACCACCAACCTAAACATTGTTGCAGACCAAGTACACCCCTTCTTGGTAACAGTATTTCCTAACGACATGAGTAGTGACAGTCAGTCTGATCCCGAACCAATTAAACATCTGTAGCCGGCACTGGACAAATTATTCCAACTTGCTACTGAAGTCTTAGACAACACAGCATGTAGAGGCCTTGTGGAATCCATGCCTTGATGGGTCAACATTGTTTTAGCAGGACCTACACAATATTAGGGATGAAGCATTAATGTTATACACAGAATAAAAATACATGATTGCACACGCTACCCTTATCAAGGCCTATACATATACAGTACAATGAGATTAATTCACAAAAGTGACAAATTCAGACAGAATGACAAGATGACAGAATGGAATTTCCATATCATTGTTAGTAATGAAAGCTATTCAAATATTATTTGGGCTGTAGCCTGTATGAAGTTGTTGGGTTCAGTTCCGCCTACACTGGCAAATTATTCATTAGGCTCGAGCAGACTGTCTCTCGAGGCCTGAGGAAATTAGTTATTCATAACAGGGAAGACTAAGCTATCAGTTGTTAATTAAACTCAATTGGCTATATCTCCCAAAGCCCTGAACAGTAATGCGTCTCAAGCTTCTGGGAGATCCTGGATAGGCCTACAGTCAAGAACAAATGCACACACACTCTTTCCCTGTTTCACACACACACACACACACACACACACAGAACAAGAGAAAGAGAGCTCTGTTCACTATGCAACCCATCCACACCCTTTCCATGGTATCATTACAGGCAATAACAATAAGCTTTGTAATCCAGGGCCCATTTATCTGTGTCTTCATTCATCACTAGGTAATACATGGACTATTCATATGAACTCATTAACGCTTGAGCACCAGTGCCACTTTACTTTGTGCCAAGGAAGAGCAATAACAGT
Source organism: Hydrocynus forskahlii (assembly GCA_037974365.1). NCBI lineage: Eukaryota > Metazoa > Chordata > Actinopteri > Characiformes > Alestidae > Hydrocynus > Hydrocynus forskahlii. The sequence goes on along the minus strand of JBBPCX010068353.1, from coordinate 8,588 downwards.
GCATACCGGGACATGGGCTTTCCTGCGATAGTGAATAAGTACATAATTCTTCAAATGAATGTGTGAATGAATTTTAAACCAATAGCTTCCGATGCTTGATAGCTAAAAATGTCCAGTGAGTTTTCATTTGACTTCTGTTTTTGACTTTATATTATATATTGTTCTTGTCTCGGTCGTAACATAAGCAGTTTCCTCAAGGTTGAATAAATAATGATCTCATTCCATCATATTTAGTTAGAATTAATAATAACAGACTATATTTAGTCATTATTAGCAGTAATAAAAGTGAACAGTTTCACATGAGGTTTAGTGGTGATGAGGATGTTTTGGTTGTAGCCTCTAAAATGATGAAACGCTTTACAGTTATACATCCATCCCAGCAGTAAGTGCTTGTGTCTTTTCAAGTGAGAATTCCATCAGTTTTTCAAATTTCTTTGTTTAAGTCATTCAGAGTGGATGTGAATGTTTCTTTCTGGAGAAATGAGAGCCCAATTCTACGGTGATGGTGATAGGAACCAGATGTCATGATGTCTATAGCACAAATATAGCCACTTAATTTATTGTCCAAAATAATCAGTGACCCTACACGTGTCTTTATACTCTGATAATAAAACAACACTTTTTGCCTCTCCACCATGAATGACCTCAAATATATATATATATAGTTTAAAAACTTATCAAAACTATTATAAAACAATGTCTCAGAAAGAGTAATACACATGTAATAACTTTCTTTGTAGTGACTTTATGATCTTCAGACATCTGGTTCCTATCAACCCCACTGTGAGACGGTAAGTTTCACTAGAAAGGTGCCTTTCACATTAAAACACCACTGGGCGTTTCATTTTGCCCTGTTTTACCACCTGTGGTTTTGTCCTTCATTGCCATTCATTGGCTTAAATGATTAAAAAAAAACAATATCTGTATTAAGTTTTAAATTTTGCAAAAAGGAAGACAAAAATAATAACAACAATAATAACAAGAACAACAACAAAAAAATATTCCTCCCGGGCTATTCACTCATACATCAGTCTCTGTGACTGTGAACTGCATTTTTATATTTTTCATATTTTTATAGTTTTATACTTTCAACAGGATCTTCTTCAGATAAGTCCATATCTTCGGATAAGTCCATAAATGGTCCCAGATGCGTTCAAAGGTTTCTAAAATGCTTCATTTTAATTTAGTAAAGTCAGTTCATTTCTATCAAATTTTATAATTTTTTTTATAGCTGACGTTATTGTGCAGCACTTGGTATAAAGTAAAGCAACTTCATTTGACTACTAATGAAATAATTGAATAAATGCGCATCCGGGAAAAGTGTGAGAGGTATGCCATCATGTGGCAACGGCCTCTCATGACGGCTAACAAGGAAATGATAATCTGCTGTGACTATCAAATTAAAGTGTGGATGCCTTGAATGTGTGTCTTCGTTTGAAGCCTAGCTATGTATATGCTGTGACATTTCTGAAATGCTTGAAAAGAAAAGTTTGGTCCTGTTTACACTCTGCCTTTTTCTTCTTCTCCTTGGTCTGGACTGTGGCTGTGGATTTGATGAATGGTTTCCCAGCAGAGGGAGCCAGCAGAGCGGTCCAGCCCCAGGTCATCTCCTGTAAAGTGAAAAGGCTCTAGCGGCCTTTTCCATTATGTTTCCACAGTTGTTTATTTCACAGGTTCACGCACTGAAGGGCCAGACTGGCCCAGACACAGTAGGTGCGATGAGTGTAATTTCAGAAATGTGTGTGCCTCGCCCTCTTTTTCTTGATCTTAGGACATTAAAGGCATATTCCAGTCATTTTCATCATATACACTAAAAGGACTAAAAAAAGTATTGGGGCGCCTGACCATTACACCAGCAGGGACTGTAATGACATTGCATTCAAATATACAGACTTTAAAATTGAGTTGGTCCCCCTCTGCAGCTATAACAGCTTCCTCTCTTCTCTGAAGGCTTTCCACGAGATTTTGGAGTGTCTCTGAGGGAATTCATTCTGTGCAGCATTTATGAGGTCAGGCTCTGATGTTGGACAAGAAGGCCTGGCTTGAAATCTCCATTCCAGTTCATCGCAAAGGTGTTGGTTGGGGCTGAGGTCAGGACTCTGCGTGGGCCAGTCAAGTTCTTCCACACCGAACTCATCCAACCATGTACATATGTATATATACATATATACAGTTTATATATGTCCCATCTGCAACATACAGTTGATTGCCACGGACAACTTCCCCGTACTACTAAAATGACAAGAAAGCAAGTTTTTCCTCTGATTCTTTACACTCACAAGGGGAAAATGTGTTTTTTTTTCCTTGAGTCTGAGCCAATTGTGTCTGAGCCAGTCTGAGCCATTGACTTGAGCTGAGCCAGTTGTAGACAACTGTGTGTTAATTGTACACAACTGAGTGTATTATCACAGTGTATAAAGTTAGGCTCTGCTGCGTTAATGTCAGGTAGTTCTGAAGCTATAATGCTATTTTATCCTGCATGCTAGCAGCTATGCTCATATTCTATGGTGATCCTATTTTATGCTCTCTGGAGAAAATGTAAGTTTTGTGTGACTCTACAAATGAGTCTGTGTCACTGAAGACATTTGTGAGTGGGTGTAGAAATCATCCTATAGTCTGCTAGATATATTCCTATACATTACAATTGTATTATTATGCATTATATTATAATGTAATTTAGTCAGAGTGGTAAGCTTAAATTGTCCTTATAGATTCATTCATGACATAGCAGTGGATGCAGATCTCAGAAGCATAGTGTCATAATAGCACTACTACCATAATAAGTACCGTATAATTAACTGTATTGTTTAAACGAAAAGTAAAGCAGCTTCTCCTTTCTCTGCATTCAACTCACTCACCAAGTGAAGCAGTGGGCTGCTACCAACATTTAACTTCAAAGATTCTATGTGTCAAACGATGTGCTGAGGATAACAGAGATCACCTCACCATTTACAACAAATATTGTGTTGAAGCTAATGATGAACAGCTGAGGCAATGAGAGATTGGACCAAGCAATGTGAGAAACATTCACTTTCACCTTATTAACCATCTGTCACAACAGTGCAGACATTTTGGTATATGAACTATGTGGGCGATGCAACCTAGAGAATCAATGTTACCACAAAGACACACTGTCAAAGGAATGTATTGACTGCAATTATGCTGCCAGTCATGTTGCTGTGCTGTAAATAATAAGATTAGACAAGTACATTAATTCATACAGCGTGGCGCCATTTATGTAGGTTTCCTAAGTGGCTGTCACAGTTCAGACAGTCGTTCTTTATTTCGTGCTGTACTGTGCATTGATTTTGTCTGAGAATGTTTTATTGCAGTTATTGTTGTACAGCCACAGTCCAACGGGCTAATCAGCATCAGCCTGTAATAAGATGTGGTAGCTTGTTCCCAGAATTGCTGCATTACTGAGAAAAAAAGAGTCCTGCAGGAAGGCATTGGATGTACTGTAGCGCAAGGCTGCCCTGCCCTGGAGGGCAAATGTCCTGCATAGGTTTGATAGTTCACCTCCTCAACCGACACCGACCCTCACTACGAAACACAATGTACTTAAAATGCGCTTAACCCTGCCTTTATTTACCCCTGAAAGTACACCAAACCCCTCCATTTGAATTAAGCGGTTGTTCATTTGTGAAACCGACCTGTTAATGTTACCTTAAAATTAATTCAGGAGGTTCTATTATTTAGGGGGCAAATTTGAAAAAGTAAGAGGAAAATTCAGCAGTTTTACCCCTTAATCAGCCTTAACATGTGCATCTTTTCCCTTAATTTTCCTCAATTTCCTGTTTGGTAATTTTAAAATTAAGGCGTTTGGTTTCATAGTGCCTCCAGGACCAGGATTTAGGCACGCCTGCTCTAGGGAATGTACATTTCTGATACCAGGTTTTCTGGTTTAGAGTACCCTTTTGTACTCCACTGTCAAATGAAATTGGAAACAATTTTTCAGTAAAATATAAAAATATTCCACTGTTTCCAGATGCATGGCAACAAATTGTGAAAACAAATATCATAGCTTATAACAGTTGTAGCAGCACTCTGATTCTGGTTTATACTTGGTGTGCTTTAAATTCAAATGACTGAAATGTCTCATTCATGTACAACTTGAAACATGTAAACTCAAGCAGTTTTTAGTTTGACCATAATCTTGTCCACTGTCATACAAAATGCCACTAGAATCTCACAGTTAAGGAAATGAATTATGAAACGAATCTACGGATATTTATGCTGCACAGGATGATGATTGTGTAGCATTGTACCATAACGGCACTGCTAACATAATAAGTACCATATACACTAATTGTATTGTAAATAAGGCAGCTTGACTTACTTAAATGAGTACTGAACATTTTTCTCCCTCTTCTTCTTCTTATTATGAAAAGTGATGGAAAGTCTAGCCAACACTGCATTGATAAATGTAACTTTCCAAATATAATTCTGAAAACAGAATTAATCAACACATCAAAATATGTCCTTTTTTTACGACATGTTAGCATGGACTGCTAAAATTATTATACTTGTCTCAAGCTGCAATTAAACATTAAGCAACCTCAAGTAGAGATGTAGGGAAAAAGCCAGGGAAACACCCAAGACAGGTCCATAGTAGGGCAGACACAGTGACAAACACATTTACACCAAGGGGCAAATTAGCATCTCCAATCCACCTTATGCGCAGGTCTTTTTTCTGAACCAGAGGGGAGTTCTAAGTGCTAAAATCTTTATGTAAGAGTTGTTCAAGAAGAGAGCATCAGGAGAGGAGATGCTGTCTGAGCAGATGAGGCTTCAGGAGGTTTTTGAAGATTCTGCTGCTCTTGTCACGTTAGGCAGCTCATTCCACCAGCAGAGAACCACAAAAGAGAAGAGTCTGGACTGGGTTTGCCTTGTGTGTAGGGGTGGCAGAGCCAGACGATGTTCCTTGGAGGTGTGGAGGGAGCGAGTAGGAACATAAACCTCAATGACAGGATTAAGGTAGCTGGGTGCTGACCCAGATGTCACTCTAAAGGCGAGAGTCCACCATGCTGAAGCTTACTTGTGTGCATCTTTTAGTTATAGAGTTACCGTACAGTGCCAGAAAGCACATGAGCAAGTCTGCTTTAGACCACTTAACAACTTGATGATGTTTGAGGTAAGTGTAGGATGATTTAGAGATGCGGTTTGCACAGTGCTAGTTCGTGGGGTGTAAGCTTGTGTTACTTGTTAGCCACAGTGGCCTCATGGTCCCAGTACAAAATTAAAGAAACAAAGATCAGACACCAAACGTTTCTCTGTTGATCGAGTACATTTCAGGGAGGTAAACTGTGTAATTTTTGTTCTCACTTTAAGCCCATGTTTTTTGATTGGCCATGGAACAGCAGAGCATTTCTACCTTAAAGGCCAAGCAGATCCATAACCAAGTCCTGAGGGACCCATGCCTCCCACGCTTTTACTCCTACGTGTTCCACCTTTTACAGCATCTTAGCTCAGCCCCCTGCAGCAGTCCCCAACATCACGACTGCAGAGACCGGGTAAAGGTCCTGCACTCCCCTAAGAATTACTGTACCTCTGCAGAAGAACTTAATGATTTCCTTCCCTCCATTTTCCCTCCATCTTGATGGTGACTTCATGATATCCCTCAGCAAATGCTCTCCAGAACAATAGAGAACTACCAATATCCTTATTTTTATTAATCTTCTCTGCTTGTGCCCTTATATGTCTTTTGAAATGCTTCATTTTCATGTGCCATGCTTCCCCCCCCGAAATTAGTTACGTCCATAAAGAGGAACTGCAAATATTGTTCAGGATGAACAGGAGACCTTGAGTGAAATAAAAAAGCGGATGAAAAAAGTACCACTAAAATGGATGAATGAATTGGAGAAATTTCTCATTTAGTAAGGCGGAAGTCTAACGACTGTGCAGAATATATAACAGATGAAGAAAGTAAGAGTGCTATTAAAGAAATATCGGCTGCGTCTGTCATATACAGCTGGGTACCATGAAAAATAATTTCCCTGTACTTAAAAAAAAAAAAATAGAAAACCCATTTATTCATAACACAATTACAGTAGAAGCCAAAGCGCTAGAGCTTCAGAACAGAGCACATGCTGCAGATATTAGATATTATATTGAAAACCCCTGGGGTATTCTTTTACCAACCCCTATCATTTACTAAATGATGGGTCCGTCTGGTTTAGGCTTTCTGTCTAGGCAGTGAAGGGGAAGGCAGGCATGTGCACAGGCAGACCCCCAAGGGGACTTGACCCCCCGTGCCCTCATATTGTACAAAAGGTTGGCATGTATAGTAATTAGACCTCTTTTCATTTTCTTATACCAATAACAACATTAAAAACTTAAGTATCAGCCAATACCAAACGAATCCAATTTCTTCCAGTGTTTAAAATGATCTGTTTTTAATTTAAACTCCTAAGATCCTAAATAAGTTATTATACATGAACTACCCAAAACACCCTACTGCTCCATAGGAAGAAATACATAGCTCACAACTATAACATTGCTCAGTGTCTGTGCGATTTCAGGCTAGAATTAAATGGGATTCATTCTTATTTTTGCTGTGATATCTTATCTTGTCATTTCTGTCAGTATCAGCCCAGTATTGATGTCCACCAAATACTGATGTGCCATCTCTAATTGTATTTTCAGCGGCTACTCTTCAAGATCTGTATCATCACGGCTTCGAGAATAGAGCCTGTGGGTCTACTCAGGTTCCACAAGCTTCATTACGCTCTGGTCCAGTACCAGACACTGGGAGAGATCTCACCTCATTAACTCTGATCAGCACACATCTGCACTTGTCACTACAGGTCTGGTAATCCAGCCGATATGGTCTCTTTTAGAAAGCATCGCTCTGCATGCTGAAGTTATTCTGAAGAGGAACCAGACATAATTACATCAAGGAGAGCAAACGACTTGCTAAATCATGTTTTGGCCAAAATACAAAGATTTGTTTTCAGTGGAGCACTTGAATACAGTTAAACAGTGGATTAGTCAGACAGCCTAAGATGTGATAAGGGAAACTGGAAAGGGTTTAAGAAATACTAATAGTTTATGCTGCCTTGGGGAAAACATGATAAGACTATGTCTCATGATGACTGTCTGCAAGATGTTGCCAAGAAAATAAAGTTTCATTCACAGTCACTCTCTTTCCCATGAGTAACAGCCCCTAAAATGTTTGTGCATGGGCCTGGAGGAAAATGCTGATTCATGAAAGCATGATCCCCCACTTATCTATGAAGTGACTAACAAGAAATGTGGGCTTTCCACAAGGGCTTACTAACTCTTCTACTTAACAATTAACCTTAAACTGCAGACTTCAGGTTGTTAGTGACACGTGACCTCACCCCAAATGATTCTTTATTAGAATATTTAAGTATTGTCAATTCAACAGTACGGCTGTTTAACACTATTGTGGGAGATTTGAAGATTCATGTGCGGGATGTAAGACAGTATTGTGTTGATGTAATACATTTTTTAATGTGTAAATGATGAAAATATTAGATTGTTAATGTTTACATAAAGTCATTTGGGGTGGTTTGATGTGAAATTCTCCATTCTAGAGAAGCTTTCAGAGCCAGATTTGTTCAGAGTGCTAGGAAGCTACCTCACAGAAAGTTATTACATGATTAAGAATATGCTGCCCGATGGATCAGGTGGCATATAACATATAATCATAGATTTTTACAATAGTTCTAAGATAAGGTTTCGGTCTAAAAATGTGTAGTGGTACATGCAGGGTATTAAAACAGTACCTAGCAGGTTCACTGGTCATTTTGGATGGTAAAAGAAATGGATAAATCAGTGTTACAGACATCATGATCCCTGGTTTCTATCACCAGCAATATAAGCTGAGTTGAGGTTTCTCCATAATGCACCATTTTACATCAGACCTCTCTGTATAACTTTGTTTGTTTGTCAGCCATTGAATTATACAGACACTTTCCCTTTTCATAAAGTCAATTCAGTGCATCACTTTTAAGCATATAAAGGAATTTTAGGTCAGCCAATAGAAGTTAAGAAATCAAGAGATCCATCATGGCTTAAGACCATGCACATTTCATCAACCCACAGGTCTGCTACAAGAAACCAATCCAGCCTTACTGAAATCTTTCCAAAGAATAACTCAAGTGAAACCCAAACACACCTCGAAACCCCACTCCATCATCATCTACTCTCGCTGCTCTCACTGCATTTTTTAAGGCACCAAAAAATGGAATTATTTCACCAAAGAAAGTGGTTCTTTGTTCTTTTTTTGTTCCTCCCATCATCATCTCTCAGCCCGGTGTGTGAGGAGTGTGTTTTTCAGCCCAGCTTTTCTGTGGGTCTCCTTGTCTGCGGCAGCAGACCCTCTGTTTTCATTACCGCCTGTCATCTGTATGATCCAGAGGGCCAGACTGGGGAATGTACTTGAAACTCTGCAGCTCTGATCGATTGTGCATATCTATACACACATACACTTACACACACGCACGCACACACAAACACACACACACACAGACACACACACGCACGCACACACACACACACACACACACACACAAACACACACCCACACACACACACACACACACACACACACACACACACAC
>JBBPCX010068352.1:0-12314 GCA_037974365.1 Hydrocynus forskahlii | reverse complement strand
GAGCTGGTGGGTGAAGGTGGCATAGGAGGTGGTGCTGATCCCACCACTCCTCCAGACGGCGGCTGCCCAGTCCTGAGTCCGCCCCGTCAGCCTCTGGATCACCGTCGTGATCTGCTGCCGTTCAGTGAGATGGGGGTTGTCCCCGAAGTACAGGTCGCAGGACAGACGTGACGAGGGCGTGGTGACCGTTACAACTAGTCCAGTATGAAGAAAAAGAAACTTAGAGATATTATCTAGTTAGACACAACATTCTTGGTTATATGAGGGTTATTCGCTAAAATGTAAAGGATTAACTCTTTAAGCTCCAGGGTTTTTTGTAAACACTGGATTTTGACATCAATACTTCAAAAGCATGTGGCTTGAAAGGGGTTAAAGATAGAGACTTACTGTAAATTTAAAAAATTGTTGGGTATGACCCGAAGTTTATGTGGGATATAAGTATACCCATCTAATTTGCATATTGTGACATCGTTATGACGTTTATACACCAACAGGCTCATCAAAGCGTTTGATCCAGTCCTGATACGCTTCCTCGTTTCTAAAATAAATCCAGCCACCACTATCATCGCTATTTCCAGCCCAATTCTGATCAAGATCACCCCTGCTGCCTCTCCTACATCTCCCAGCTCTCCCACGCACACCACGGCCGCGTGTAGCACAACGACTCCCATGTCTTTGGAGCTTGTGCTACTTCCAGCACTATTTCTCCCACTCCTGCTGCCTTTACCTCAACCAACACCTCTCCTACAGACACTTCGACCACGTTCACCACTGCCACCTGCATTCCCGTTGGGCAAAGAGTTGAAATAAACACTTGTTTGTGCTTCGTGAACACTCTCACCTTGCATGGCGCATTGTTGCACTGCAAAGCTGTACTGGGAGACGCGCGAGTCTTAGACGACTGACCGTCATTTCCAAAAGTCAAACATTCCCCTTTGGAGTCAGAATCGGCGAATAACATTCACAAGACATCACGGGACAGCTTTTTATTAGCCATTTGGCATTTTTCTCTCACAAATCTCACATGCTTACTCATGCGCCATGAACTGAACTGCACTTTGACTGCCTCCGCACCAATGACACGGGGCTCATTTCCACTGCCATTTACTCTAAACTTTGAACAGGAAGATGATGTAATTTTGGTCTTGAATCAAAATATTACATGTCTGCCATCTAGTGGTAGGGAAGACAAATGCTTTTACACAAAATATTTGTAACTACAGTCTATTTTATTCATGATGATGTCTTGTAGCAATACTGCGACTTTGGCGCTTAAAGGGTTCATGTTGAGATTACACACAGGGTACACAGGATAAGTTTACAATATAAGCATTTTCATGAACAACAGGAAAACAGAAATGCTATGAGGAGTTCAGAGTGGGGGGCTGTGAGGGTGTGTGTCCGGGTTGGTCCTGGAATGCCTGAATGTCTGGTCGTTATCTCTACGGCCCATTGTCCTTGAGGGATTCAACTTGGGCAAGCAAAGGGACGCCTTTGATCGGAGGAGGTGAGATAATCCAGACCCTTTATTGGGGCCATTGCAGAGCATCTTCCTTTCCAGGGTGAGATAACAAGACCTCCCCACCTTACTTGTCCAAAAACAGAGGTCTTTGTAATTCTGGCTTTGGAGGTTTGTGAACATCAGAATTTTTTCTGATCCTACATGAGGCACAGTTGCAGGATGTAGGGTGGTCTATGGTGGAGTGTTTAAAGAAGTACCTCTCACAGTTACAAGCTATCATTAGCATACACCCTCTTTCCCAAGGAGCTGCACTCATGCCCCTATCTTCAAGGCACCAGTAAAATTGGACTTTCCTCGGTTTAGTGGGGTTGACAGGGAAGATCCAATTCGTTTAACTGAGCGTTGTAAGAGATTTTAGCAATACACTCCCTGTCTGACAAGGAAGCTCTAGCCACACTACCCTCTATACTGACTAAAATGGTACTGACAGATTGCAGAGTAACAACATATAAAAAAAACGTTTAAAGCAGCTATGCATTTCTTGCTGAAGACCACGACATTGAGGCAGAAAAGCGAATAAGAGAACGCATGCAAGGACCAGACGAGTGCATAAGTTATGGAAGGTAGTGAAGAAACCAAACAAACTCTGGCAGTCAGCTTGGGAGCAGATGAAAAATGCCTCAATAGCAGGATTACAAAAATATGAACTTTAATATCAAAATATGCAAAGCACAGGTTCTCAAAGAAACAGTTTCTGGTTCTTAACATCTCTTGAGAAAGAACAGGTTGACCTCACACATTATAGTCTATTAATTAGTTGAAGTCCCAGCACTCTCTTTCCTCATTATCCTTTCTTTTTGGCCATTACCCCATCCGTCACCCCGTCAGATGCATCTTTTGACAGAGGAATCAAATTCTTGGTCCGTGGACCCAGATGTCAGATGGTTATGCCTCACAGTAGCTACAATAAAAAATCAATCATTTTAAAGGAAATGACAAAACATCAAAATAAGAGAAATGATGCAGCGTTTATAGAACTCAAGTAATTCAAAGAAAACAAATATCTCGTTCACTCTTAAACAAAATGGCTATAATTACCTTTGATGAACTTCTAGTAGTGTTTTACCATCCAACTGGTCTCATTGTGTGAGGAGAGTGTTGATTACAGCAGTGTTTTTGTACTTTTCCTCATTATATAAGATGTGATTCAGGTGATCACTAATCAGTGCCTCATAAAGCAGAATGAGGTGCTTGTGTAAGAATTTAACAGACACTGGCATGGAATGGTTGTTATACTCTTAGATGTAAAAATAAAAATAAATTGCAATGGTCTCTTATTTTCTTCCAGAGCTGTATATGTACTGGTACTGAGCTCAGAAAAGCAGGAAGGGTCTATACTGTCAGTACAGAACATAAATAAAAAAACAGATTGCCTTTTGTTTTGTTATTGCCTATTTAATGTGTTTGTGTGTGTTGTTGATACAATGCTCATTTTGACACCATTTATTTAGAACAACACAAATTATACTATGTACAGCTGCATTGGTGCAATTTTACCCTGCAACATTCTGAAACAGTTTTATCAGTATAAAAATCACCCTAAAAAATTGTTTCGTGACAAAAAACTGAAATCTGTATTTGAAATTGTTGCTATGAGGCCAGAAGAAACAACTGTCTTCCCTTTTGTCTAAAAGAAAGAAAACCTACAAAGCTCCATGTACTTAAATAAAAAGTGGAAAACATGATAACTTACCAACTGTCCCTCAATGGCAACAGATTGGATCTAGGCCTATTTCTGCCTCATCAGCTGTTTTTATCCCTGATTGCTAGCTGCTCCATTATCATTTCCTGCATGGTTAATATACAGTATTATGCAGCAGGGCTGAGAAAACAATAAGCAACATTAAAAAAATGTTATTACCTGAATTATAAAAAGTACAATACACGTATGACCATTTGATGTTCCACTAGTGATCTTGTACATTTACATTTTACTTTACGGCATTTAGCTGACACTCATATCCAGAGCGATGTACATCAGTGCTCAAGTACACATCTGTTTCGTAAACCTGTAAAGCTAAACTTAAATCCACGTCCACTATTCAACCAAAATTACTGCATACTAGGTACACCTAAACAATACCTGTCAAAGAAAAGTCAGAGGTTAAGACAAAGTAAGGAAGGGAAGATTTTTTTTGAGAGATAAGCAAGCAGAAACGAGACACCAAGGTGCTCTTTGAAGAGATGAGTCTTCAGACGACACTTGAAGACAGCAAGGGACTCCACAGATCTGATCAGAAGAGGGTGTTCGTTCCACCAGTGGGGGGACTGAGACTGAGAAGAATCTTGATGCATGCGTTCCTCTTCTTCATGGTGAGAAAGGGTCGTATTCTTCTGATGTTGTATAGAAGTTATCTGCATTTGTGACCACTGCGGACTTGAAGGGAGAAGGTCAAGCGGAGACGTGGTAGGTTTGCTGGATGTCAGTAGAACTAATACTTCCTCAGGAGAGAGTGGTGAGAAGGCATGAAACTGGGCAGCATGGCCTGGTCTCTGTGTGTCAGGTAGCATGGGTGGATGAAGGAAAGGATCTTCTAATATCGTCAATCTTCTCGTCAAAGGACTTTGGATGAAAGAAGTCTTCTGGTGAGAGAGCTGGAGATACAGTGAGAGAAGGAGATTTGAGAAGGGATGAAAAGGTGGCAAAGAGCTTGCAAGTGTTGGATGCAGATTCTTCAAATTTGATTTTTAAGAAGGAAGAAGTTTAATCACTGGCAAAATTAGATGAGAGAGCGATAAGAGATAAGATCACTGTGCTTAAGCATTTTCCTCCATCTTCCTTCGCTCTTGCTCTTCCTGCTCTTAGTTCCCTTTGGCTACTTCCCTTATACATGTTAGCATTACTAAAACTTCCCATACAACCACTTTTTAATAAGGATGCAGAACCAGAAAGCACTAGCAAGCTAGCCAGGTACATGGAGCATCAAGATGATTAGAGACATCCCAGGAAGGATGACCCAATAATACAGATACTTTGACACATGGTTATTCCTTGTGATTAAAAGATTTTTGCTAATTGGCAAATAGTTCTGATGGTGAAAATTATACTATCAGCAATATCTAGATCACCTGATCACCACCAATGATGCAATTTCAACAAAACACTCTTATGCTCTACATCAGGCCTATTCAAATTGCGGCCCGTGGGCCACATGTGGCCCACAAACAACTTCCGAATGGCCCAGCCCACTTTTTCAAGTTTTTTCTTAAAAAAAAAAAACACTCCGTGGAGCCTATAAACAGTTAACCCACAATGCACCGCATTGTTGTGTGTCTAGAATTGGTGGTAGTAGCCTATGCTACAGTCTAAGAGCATGTCTTTCTCAACCAAGAAACGTAAAACTGACAGTAAAGTGAAAACCAACGGTTTAACACTGCCTGGACTTGTTTACTTGTTTATTTTACTGCCAAATCCAAACACCAAACCAATGTGTTTAATTTGCAATGAGTGTGTTTCGGTATTTAAAGATCACAATGTGCAGAGGCACCACATGGAGAAACACCTGACTTTCTGCACAAATTTTCCCGAGGGATCTCAGGAGATGGCTGTAAAAGTGCAGAGTTTGATTGCATCTTACAACCGGAGCTGTACTACCATAGTGCAGTCATGCACAGCCCAAGAGAGAGCTACAGCAGCTTCCCTTCGTGTATCGTGGATCTTGGCAAAGAAGAAAAGGCCATTCACAGACTCTGTATGCTGGCTGTCCTGGATGAGGTGATAAGGGATGAAAAAATTAAAACGAGTGTGAAATCTGCAATTAAAAAAATTCCCGTCAGACACATCCAGTATTTGCAGGGTTGCAATTCTTGCTACAGACATCCGTGAAATGCTGTTAGAAGACCTGAAAAAAGCTGATGTCATGTCTTAAGCAGTAGACGAGCCCACAGACAGAACTGATACTGCACAATTGTGCATATATGTTCATTTTTTGATGGGAAATGCTTCCGAGAGGAATTCCTCGGCTTATTGCCATTAGATGGACACACAACTGGTGAGATAGTCTTTAAGAAAATTTCAGCTTTTTCAAAGATAATGGTCTGGATATGAAGCGTGTGTGCATGCTTGTGACAGATGGGGCTCCATCCATTGCAGGAAAAGTGAGTGGCTTGGTAGCACATTGGTCAGCTGTTGCACCTCAGTTGATATCCCTACACTGCATCGTGCATCAGATGGCGTTGTGCGCAAAACTAAGCGGAGAGCTCAAAACAATAATGCACAGTGCGATGGCTAAAATTAGTTTTATTTGGTCCGCATCAAGCCTCCATCACCGCTTATTCCGCATGCTGCTGTCAGAAATGTCTGCTGACCTACTTTTGCATAATGCTGCCAGGTGGCTGTCCAAGGGTAAAGCACTGGACCGTGTGATCTCAGAGAGGAGATCACAGCTTTCCTCCGCAGTGGCAAGCAAAAAAAGGCAGAAGCACACTTAAATCGCATACTGGATGACAGCTTCATGACCGAAGTCTGCTTTATGAGCGACTTATTCAAACACCTGAATGACCTAAATGTGGGACTACAAGGCAGAGATAAAACTGTTATTGAAGTTGTGGAACAGATGCAAGCATTCCAAGTCAAACTGGACCTTTTTGCGACTGACTTGAGCACAGACCGAATGCTACATTTTCCAATGCTCTGCAAATGCATCTCAACACCGGCTCAAATTACAGATGTTATGACAGATTTCATTGCAACATTAAAAGTGAACTTTGCTGATCGATTGGACGGACTTGCTCTGCCCACAGAGCAAAGTTTTGGACTGATGTCAATATACATCAGTTCCCTAACATTAAGAAAGTGCTCAGTATGTTTGGATCAACATACACATGTGAATCAAGTTTTTCGCACACAAACTCAGTAAAAAGCAGCTCTCGTTGCTCCCTGTCTGACAGTACTCCTCACCAGTGCCTTCAGATTGCATTGACATCTTATGAGCCAAAATTCAATACTCTCATTCAGAACAAAAAATGTCACTTCTCCCATTAAGAAAGTCAGCAGGATAACTGTAGCTTACATATCAGCATAATGTGAGATGGGTAGCAAATCCATGACTAATCACATGTGATAATTTAAAATGGACCTTTGTTCTCTCAGTGTGCATTTGAAATTGTATTTATGTGTAATAGTTACTGTCATCGGTTTTGTGCACTAATAGCTTTGATAGCATTGTTAGTTTCTTTTTTTATTCTCTTAAATGCACTATATTATTGCTAATACTGTGAAGTATTTTATTTTATGCACTTTGAGATGTGCCTGAGACAGATGTGAGCAAAATGTTTATTTTATTTCAGAAAGGAAACAAATGTTATTGCTAATACTGAGCACTTGTTTTTTGTTTTGATGCATTTTGAGATATGCCTGGCTCAGATATGAACAAAGGGTTTTTTGTCACTTCAAAAGTGGAAAAATGTATTGCTGCTTCTTCAGATTTTGCTAGGTTATCATTTTAAAAAGTTCAGTTAGTGTTTTTTAAGGCACATTTTGAGGTGCCATTTTCAGATGTGCCCATATTTAAAAGGCATACAATTAAAGTTACTTGTTTTTTCAATATATTCATTTGTGTGGTTCAAAAGTTGTCATCACCCACTGCTCACCATCCGTTAAAAATGTCTGGTCCAGCAAAATTTTTTGGTTGGAAATTCTGGCCCAACTGAATTTTTGAATGAATAGCCCTGCTCTACATGTTCTTAAGGTGCCATAGGCTGTTAGACCTCATCAGATCATGAATCCCAAGTGAACGGATTGACAGTTGAAGCTGACGGCTCTAAGTTTAGGAATGAACACCCAAGGATGCATGGCCTACTCATTTAAGATCACTCAGAGCACAGTAAGAGGTGGTTTGGTAAGCATGTGACCACATTAATTTGGTAGTATGAAGAGCCATGTACCCTGGGTTGCACTGGAGGGCCGGAAAAAAAGGTCAAGAGCCAGCATGAAATATAATTTCCCCGATTATTTAAATGTCCAGTTTTTCATTAATTGTAAAACAATACTCAGAAGTTTCTATTTAAATTGTCTGCTCCCTGTTTTGTTGTAGATCAGGGTACTTAGGTGAAACTTGAAATGGTGTGATCTGACTTGGTATTCGGGCTGCGCTGCTAGTGGGCCTCAGGGTACGGGCCTCGCTGCCAGTGGGCCTCGGGGTACGGGCCTCGCTGCTGGTGGTCTTTGTGGTACAAGTATCATTGTTGGTGTGCCAGCTTGAAGAAAACTTGGAGTAGCCCAAGACTGCTCCCATCACTTAGGTGAAGGTCAGGACTGTTCCGGTCACTTACCCAGATCGATAGCACAACTTTAACCTCATTTGTATTGTCATTGACAATATCTAAAATGACACAATCATGACAATATGAACGTACACTATATTGTCAAATGTTTTCACTCACCCATCAAAATAATTAAATTCAGGTGTTCCAATCACTTCCATGGCCACAGGTATATAACTTCAAGCTTGCAGGCATGCAGACCGCTTCAACAAACATTTGTGAAAGAATGGGTTGCTTTCAGGAGCTCAGGAAATTCCAGCGTGCTACCGTGATAGGATGCTACCTGTGTAACTGTCACGTTTCCCCTTCATCCCCAAATGATGAAAATGGTCAGTGGATGCTGAGGCACACAGCGAGCACAGGTCGCCGACTTTCTGCAGAGTCATTTGCTGCAGACCTCCAAACTTCATGGGGCCTTCAGATTAGCTCCAGAACAGCGTAGAGAGCTTCATGGAATGGGTTTCCATGGCTTAGCAGCTGCATCCAAGCCATACATCACCAAGTGCAATGCAAAGCATCGTATGCAGTGGTGTGAAGCACGGCACCACTGGACTCTAGAGCAGTGGAGGCGCGTTCTCTGGAGTGATTAATCACGCTTCTCCATCTGGCAATCTAATGGATGAATCTGGGTTTGGCGGTAATTGTCTGACTACATTGCGCCAAGTGTAAAGTTTGGTGGAGGGGGAATTATGGTATGGGGTTGTTTTTCAGGAGCTGGGCTTGGCCCTTTAGTTCCAGTGAAAGGAACTCTGAATGCTTCAGCATACCAAGAGATTTTGGACAATTTCATGCTCCCAACTTTGTGGAAACAGTTTGGGGAAACAGCTTGTTGGCCCCTTCCTGTTCCAACACGACTGTGCACCAGTGCACGAAGCAGGTCCTTAAAGACGTGGAGGAGCGCGTTTGGTGTGGAAGAACTTGACTGGCCTGCACAGAGTCCTGAGCTCAACCTGATAGAACACCTTTAGGATGAATTAGAGCAGACACTGAGAGCCAGGCCTTCTCGCCCAACATCAGAGTCTGACCTCACAAATGTTTTTCTGTAAGAATGGTCAAAAATTCCCAGAAGTGTTGTGGAGAGCTTGCCCAGAAGTGTTGAAGCTGATATAGCTGCAAAGAGTGTCATATTAAACCCTATGGATTAAGAATGGGATGTAACTTAAGTTCATATGCGTGTAAAGGCAGGTGAGCAAATACTTTTGGCAATACAATGTATTTCTTAACTAACTAAAATACAAGAACAACTTTAAGGTTATGGAGCACAATTTTACACAACTGGGGTGCTGCCTCCCATCCTTTATTATGGTCTTGGGAGCGGGTCTCAGCATGTTCACCCTCTAGGGTTAAGTCAGGACTCGGTGTGGTAATGCTTAGTATGGTCATAGCTTTAGGGGTTTCTTCCGCAGATGCTCTTTGTTGTAGGCCCTGATCACTAAGTCTCGTAGCTGCTGTCTGGTCATGGTGCGGTGGAAGGCCATGAGACCTAAGTAGTGGCTTAGCGTTAAGTGAAGATTTCTGAGGAAGAGGGATTTGAAATCTATGCCTTTCATATCGGGCTCGTTCCGTGATCCAAAATAGGCCCTTTGTAAGTGGCTGTAGTAGGCCCGAGGTGTCTCCTGTTTTCCCTGTTTGACATCCAGGGCTGTAGTTAACTGTTATTCTGACACAGGGTCGGAGAATTCCCATGTCAGGGCTTCACGCAGCAACTTCGTGTCATCTCTCACTTTGTCTGACGGTCGATCCAGAAAACTATGGACTTCCAAGTTGTAGGTTATCTGGATCAAATAGACCCAATCCTGAGGTGTTACATTGTCCAATCTCAGGAGGTGAAAGTCAATATCCTGGAGGTAGGCATGAATATCATGGCCTCTGGAATGATTGGGGATGAAAGTGTTGATGATTTGCTCTGTGGAGTTCTTTTGTGGTGACACGTTGCTGGTGTGGGATTCATCTTGGCAGGTGAACTTCTTCAGTGGTGTCTTCCTTTATGCAATTCTTTCCTGTTCCCTGGGTCCGGGTAGAGGGCTTCGTGGTTTCCCTTCAGGAAGAGTAGTCCCTGGGCAACCACAGGATAGTCTCTGGTGTGTTGGTACTGTGGTGGGAGGTGTCAACGTGGCAACGTGCGAGTTCATCAGCTGTGTGCCTGGTTTGCTTGTGGGCCTCTCTCAAGTGGTTCCCCAGAACCTTAATGCGACAGTTTTTGTCTTGGACCTCTTCCTGGGCTTCGCTTAAGTGGTTCTTCAGAACCTTAATGCAGCAATTCGTGTCTTGGAACTCTTACTGGGCTCTAGTCAGCAGACTTCCTGCCTGGTGCAGTCTTTTCTCAAGGTCCTCTTGAGTGGCTTTAACTTGCTGCTCCCGAAGGGTTTCTGTAGCCTTGATATTTTTTCTAAGTCTTGTCGGAGCTGTTCTTTCTTGTCTTGGGAATCTATATCCTTCTCACCTGATGAAGGGGGCCCCCGATCTTGTAGTTGCCTTTTGAGCTGTTCCTCTCGCATCTGAGTGTGAACAAAGTCTTGTTGGACTTGTGACAGCAGCTGGGCCACTGACCCTAGCAGCTTCGTGAGCTCTTTACTTCCATGCTTGTACTGGGGTGGATTTGACATGAGCTTGGCGATGTCTTGTTCAGTCTGGTCCAGGGGGCTTTTCCTAAACACCATTCACTCCTAAAACACCAGCTAATGAAAAAATGAAAATGTGTTTAACCTTCAGCACATACTGTCACATCTGTGTGATCTAGAACATTAATGAACACCAACATCTGACAGTCAAATCTATCCCTCCATCCCTCCATCTCTCTTTGTCCATCTCTTGCTTTCTCTCACCCTCCCTCTCTCTCTATCTATCCCTGTCTACCTCTCTCTCTCTCTCTCTCTCTTTCCCTGTCCATCTCTCTCTGTCTCCCTCTCTTTCTCTCTCCCTTCTCTCTCCCTGTCCATCTCCCTCTCTCTCTCCCTCTTGCTCTCTTTCCCTGTCCATCTCTCTCTCTCACCCTCCCTCTCTCTCTATCCCCCTCTCTCTCTTTCTCTCTCTTTCCCTGTCCATCTCTCCCTCCCTCTATCCCTCTCTCCCTCTCTCCCTCTTCCCCTATCTCTCTCTCTCCATCTCTCTCTCTCTCCCCCTCGCTCTCTGTCTCTCTCTCTGTCTCTTTCTCTGTCTCTCTGTCTCTCCCTCTCTCTCTCTCTCTCTCTCTCTCTATTCCTCTTTCTTTCCCTCCCCCCTCTCTCTTTCCCTGTCCATCTCTCTCTCCCTCTCTCTATCTCTCTCTCCCCTTTCCCTCTCTATCCCGCTATCTCTCTCTCTCTCTCTCTGTCCGTCTCTTTCTCTCTCCCACTCTCTCTCTTCCTCTCTCTCTCCCTCGCCCGCTCTCTCTCTCTCTCCCTCTCAGTATTTGAGTAAATGGACTTCGTTACTGTACTTAAGTATTTTTGGCTACTTTGTACTTGTACTGAATATCAAAAATATAAGCAACTTTTACTCTCTACTCAACTACATTTTTATTGAATATATGTACTCTTTACTCCACTACATCTGAATGGACACTAACCGTTACTCATTACATTGTGATATTCTTCATTGTGATATTCTACATTCTGAAGGTACTGGATGCTATTTACCTATATGTGCTAAATGAGGCTACTCCACGTGAACGTGAATTAGCAGCCTGCCAAATGCCAGGTGTTTCACATTAATTAGCGACATGGCTGCAGCTACTGATGAAGCCGAAGCCAGCACATCAAGCAATGCCAGCACTGACGACCATCCATGGCCTTATTTGAAAGAAATGTTTTCATTTGCCGATATTCATAATGATTCTTACAGGATGCAGTGTCTATTTGTTTGCCACGAACCACGAAAATAAGTACTTTTAAGAATTCATCGTCAAATTTGAGGAAACCCATTGAGGTAAGAGTCTATTTAATGGTAATTTAATGTGAATTTAGTCAAATGAATCTATACAGATCATGTATGACTTTACAACGGTATTGTAAGCATAATGTTACCAAAAGTTAATACAGTTACTGATATGGCAAAAACCACTGCGACATGACTATTTTAGTTTAACATTTTTAGTGCAATGTGAATAAATGTATCACTGAAATTATAAATTTTACATCAGGTGTATTTAGCTGTGAGTTTGTGATGTATTTTTCACTGAATTTATACATAGTTTACTTAGTTGAAAAATAACACTGCTTTTCTTTGTTTAATTTTAATACAGTGAAAACATCCTAATCACTTGAAAAACTACTCAGACCTGACCTCGATTGCTCAGAAGAGGAAGAATGTGAGCAAATATATGGAGCCCCTAACGAAACAACTAAAAATTGGAGAGACCAAGATCAAGAGCGAGGGGGTGGCTTTGGGGACTGAAGCCCCGAATCTCACTTCAATAGCCCCGAATCTTTTTAAGCAAATCTTTTTTTTGACAACCCTGACAATATATGCTACCTATGAAATACATTAAAACTCATTAATGGGCACAAACCCCCGTTTCCCTCATTCTTAAAATGCTGTTATTTCAACG
>JBBPCX010068351.1:0-12315 GCA_037974365.1 Hydrocynus forskahlii | reverse complement strand
CCCCCCCCCCCCCCCACACACACACAGCCTTGAACATCATGACAAACCGTCAAACCATTCTGTTATGGCTTCTGTTAAAATGACATTGTTAAAACAACAGCCCTAAAGCACTGCATGAGACAAATGTCACACACACTCAACTTACCCAACAAACAGTGGCCACAAAAACAGCTAAAAATATTAATTTCTCCATAATCGTGGATGAAATGCTCCAAGAGACGATGACAGCAAAACCCAAATATTGCACGTTACGCAGGAATAAAAGAGAAGAAACGTGGCGTGAAGAAACTAAAAACAACAACGCGCATGTAAAGTAAAAAAAAAAGCAGATCTGGCTCTAAAAACCAACTCGAGCCTCCTCGTGCTGCTCGTTAGTTCCAGTCTCCTGCGGTTCAGCGGCGCTCACACTGTATTTATGCTCAGGCTCCGCCCACCCCCTCGAATCCGGCCAATTATCTTCAGGCATAGTTCCAACACATTCCAAAGGGGAGGGGCGTGTGGGGCTAGAGCGGGTTAGGGGGCGTGGCCAGGCATGAATGTAGTCATTCATAAAATCAGAGGACCGGGAGAGCTTCGTTTATTTTTCTGCTGGGAATGAAAACACTGCCACCGCTTTTAAGTGCCTTTCAGCCGCATTCCTACCAGCACTCACGGCAGGGAAGCCCTGGATAAATATACTCAGCTGCCCATCTAACTTGGGAGATTTTAATAGCACGTTTAATAGCACACTTGCAGCACATCAGGCCCAAAGAGAGTGCCTGAGAGCTTCAGGGTAATAAAGAGAGACAACTTTAAAAATGTTAACACATTTTATAGTACTGTCATCCTATTATTATTCATTCTGTATTAACATCAATTCCTCACAGCCTAAATCACATTAAATGCCTTCCTTTCCTTTACTGATAGCCACGACTTCAACTTAGCCCATCTTGTATAGAATTATCATCCTCTTATTATTCAGTCAATATCAGCATCAACTCCTCATGGTCTAAATCACATCAGATCTCTTACTTGGGAGATTTTAATAGTACATACATTTTAATAGCACACTCGCAAGCACATCAAGCCAAAAGAGAATGCCTGAGAGCTTCAGGGTAATAAAGAGAAAAAGAGAGAGACTTTAACTTAACTTTTTAACATTGTCATCCTCTTATTTATTCAGTCAATATCTGAATCAACAATCAACTCCTCATGGGCTAAATCACATCAAATGCCTTCCTATCCTTTAAATTAGCCCATCTTTTATAGCGATCCTCTTATTATTCAAACAGTATAAACATCATTTTCCTCATGGTCTAAATCCTGTTAAACGCCTTCATGTCTTTTACTGACACATCCCAGTCTAATAGACACAACTTTAACTTAACCCGTATTTTATCATGTTATCATCCTCTTATTACTCAATGTAAACATCATTTTCTCATGGCCTAAATTATGGCCATGCCTTCCTGTCCTTCACTGACACCTCCCAGCCTAATAGCCACCAGTTTCATTTTTGACAGGTCTGGGTGCTCTGCTAAAAAAAAAAAAAAAAAAGCTTAAGAATTTTTTAATTCTAAGGCAGTGATTCCCAAACTAGTCCCCGACTACTCCCTGTCCGGCACAGTGTAGAGTTTTCCCTGCTGCCGCGAACCAGCTAACCAGCTACTTACCCAGCTGTTACCGAGCTGTAGTGGGGGTGTAAACACAGAAATGTGCAGGACAGGGAATCACGGTTAAAACAGACTGGAAAACAGTAAAATGTAATATTTGTAATATTTGCCAAAGCAGCTGAATAATGTCTTCTGTACTTTCCACATCTTTACACTATAAGCACAAATCAAAAGAGGAGAGAGAGAGAGAGAGAGAGAGAGAGAGAGAGAGAGGGAGAGAGAGAGAGAGAGAGAGAGAGAGGTCAGGGCAGGTGTTCTATGATCAGGTTTGTTTTTGTAGAAGGAGTGAGTGAGTATGAACCCCACCCTGGCCCTGCTGGTCGCTACACGGAGCTGAAGACTCTAATCCTTGTTGGTTATCCAACCTTGAATCAAGGCAGCAACATTATAGGTTAAGTAGAGAAAATGAGTGAGAGGTAATAACACCGAGGAAGAGAAGATGATTGAGGACAGGACAGATTAAAGAATGAGTGGAGCAGCATGACGGAGACAGGGGAAAAGGAAAAAGAGCGTATGAGAGACAGAGGCAGACAGAGAGAGAGAGAGAGAGAGAGAGAGAGAGACCTCCTGCATGCAGATGACATTGTTGCACCTTTACAACGTGAGCACCATCTGCTGGAAGAGCAGAAAATGGCAAAGACACGTTGAGTCGTAAAGATGTTAAGATGGTCTAGTCACGCAGGCACAGATTTGCAGATGGCTGAAAACAGAACAGAAAACTGGCTGAAAACTGGACAGAAGTGTGCAGCTTTTCCTGAAGGGCGTCATCCCTGAATCTCTCTGAGGAGCTGTGAAAGACACACAACCACACACTTTGAACTGAATAGCTTCTGTTTTCCAAACACACTGCATACACACTAATCTGTTATGCATAAACAAAGAACCCATACTCCTCAACTGCCACTGTAAATGCTCTGTGTTTATTTATGTGTGGACAAAGTCAAAACAAATGAACTCTTTTATCATCTCATCCAAATACAAGCATACAGAGAGACAAAATGGTGAAGCTCAGGTTCCACAGTGTACACATAGTACAACAGACATAAGACATTGTGAAACTAACAAAACAGTGCAAATAAGAAGTATAAAATAAGGTAAGGGTGAGATTTCACTTGTCCTGAGTGTGTGGACAGCTCTCTGTGTATATAAATATAAGTAAAACAATATGTTGAAAAAATTGACCAGTTGTCACGTTTCCCTTCTTCCAAGCACTGCAAGCAGGCGCATACACAGACTTCCATGCTTAGGTAAAATTTTTAAAGCATAAACAAAAAAGGTGTGAGCGCCAGAATCAACAAACCAAAAGAAGAAAGGACAACTCTAATCTGAGCCAGGGCGACAGTGCACCGACAACCAAGGTCCACCTACGCTGAACTTAAATACTATACTCAATAAACCATGACCCAATCACCAAACCCCAAAACCCCATCAACCAAGAATCAAACACATACTCTTACTCCTGAGTACACCGGCAGCTGAAACTAAGACTAACTCAATCCCGGTGTACTCAGGATAGCAAAATAAAACACACAAAACTAAAAACCCCAAAACCCCAAACCAAACCAAGAGCGACTCCTGGTGGCCACTGTCGGGACCTGACAGTACCTCCCTTTTGAGTGTCCCAGTCTTTATTTGTAGAGCCCCCTACCAGGAGCCCCTCTCTGTCCTTGGGGTTGGAGCCCCCTATCGGGAGCCCCTCTCGATCCTTGTAGGGGGCAGAGCCCCTTGCCTGGAGCCCTTCTCTGTCCTCAGGGACAGAGCCCCCTCCGGGGAGCCCTGTACTGTTCTCGGGGCCGGAGCCCCTTACTTGTAGCCCCTCACTGTCCTTGGGGCCGGTGCCCCCTCCTGGGAGCCCTTTGGCGGGGAACCCCTCACTATCCTCGGAGCTGGGACCCCTTACCTGGAGCCCCTTACTGTCCTTAGGAGTGGAGCCCTCTCTGTGGACTCCACCAGAGCCCTCGAGGAGCCCCTCGCCGTTCTCGGGAGTGGAGCCTTCTCCGTGGACTCCACCGGAGCCCTCAGGGAGCCCCTCGCTGTCCACGGGAGTGGAGCCTTCTCCATGGATTCCACTGGAGCCCTCAGGGAACCCCTTGCTGTCCTCGGGAGTGGAGCCCTCTCTGTGGACTCCTCAGGAGCCCTTCAAGACCCCAGTACCCCCCACAAAAAAAATTCAGGGGAAGCTTTCTCGGTGCTGTGACAGGACGCTGGTGTGCGGCTGCGGCGACCTCTCGCCCTGCTTCAGCCGCGTGCCTCTCTCTCTCTCCTTGTGGCTTTCCGCCGTGTGGAAAGACTTCAGTAAGCTTAGGAATCTATTACACTGGCCAGAGTATGCCTGCTATGAATGAATGACCCTGGCCCTGTTTTGTTTCTTGTACTCACACTCATGCAGATTTCCAGAGGATGAATTTGACTGATGGTTGTCAGACATCATGCCAGCAGGACATGCTTTATTTGATTTCTTAATTAACAACCATTTAACAAAGAAAACAATAAAATCATACAAGAGCTGAAACCAAATAGCTTTTAATAATAATAAATTATTCAGTATGTAAACAAAAAAACAATACTGTTTTCTGAAAGTTGTCTAATTTCAGAAACAAAAAGCTAAATATGCAAACACCCCCACCTTGTGGAATTCATTAACTGCAGTGAACACTGGAACTTTAAATGAAACTTTGCAAGGCCTACTTGTGGCTCACAAATTCTACTCTGGACCACCATTTAAACGGAGGTACTGTACTTTATAAGTACTTGTATGTCTTGAGAGAAAAAGTGGAACAAGTCCCCTTTTTTGGGTATCAGCTCTTTCAACGTCAGTACCACCTAAGCGCTGTATATTTTGTGGGGAATAATGAACTAAATCCATATGCAATTCTGGATTATTCGCTAGATGGCAGTGATGTTCTTCCTCGCAATTGATTTGCCTTGCAGCTTAGATTTTCACTGGCCGATTTCTCAAAACAATAGAAACTGAACTTGGTCCACTCTTCCCCTAAACGCCTCACTTAGAGGTACACTTTTCACAGGTGTACTCTAAAATGTAGAATAAGAGAGAGAATCTCAATTTTAAGAGTTATTGCAGGTCAAATGTGAGCCAGAAATTCTGAGATAAGTGAATTGTTTCCTTGGTGGATGCATTTAACTTTACTTTCCCTCATGTTGATAGTTAAATTATGTCTGAACTACAGCTAACTTGCTAACAATGCTAACGCATCAGCAGCCACATTACCCCATGAGTGAAGATGTTGTGTACAGTAAGATAACCCTTTCTATATTAGACACTGTAGATAGTGATACCGAGAGATTATGGAGGTATAACAGCTATGTTTTGGACATAATTGCAGCAACAGACTTATGGGTTGCAGTAAAACGTGACCTAGCTCCCCAGCCAGCTAATGATGCCAACCAACTATTAAAAGTGCCAGGAACAGCTTGGTTCAGATCATTTCTGCAAAACGTAGCACTGCAAAGCTCCATCAGGATTCATCCTAATGATTATTTGCAAACAGTGAACTTTTCCAAAAAGGCTTAGCAATGTGTTTTGTGTTTTTCTTCTAAACAGCAGGACAAAATCCAAAGGAACACTGAATGACACCAACATCTAATTAAGGTCAGTTTCTAAATGTTACCTGACTCAATCCACAAATCTGTCATCTGCACATAAAATCTGCTTGTAAATATGTGAAATGAGCAATTTATGACAGTAGGCTGTAGTTCATAGGTAGGTCCTATGGATTCAGGTCATCTTTTTAAAAATAAAAATTCATGGGTCTGGGAGGGTTTGGGTCAGTGCTAGTGAGGCAGGTCAAAAAGTGGCAAAGCACTTAGCATCCTCTTGTTTCATCGCTGTCATTAACCATGTTCATTAAAACACAGTGTATTGTATCGAGATGTTGAAAATTGATTAACCAAACTATTAGAGCTAACTTCCTCACTCAAAGTGAGTTATGCAATTTAAATTAAACTCAAATCAGGAGATGAACTGAACGAGCAGTGATGCCTGTATTAAATGCCAAAGGGTGGCCTCTTTTTTAAAACTGCAAGGGGAGGTGCTGTCACAATATTGAGAGAGGCTTTGTTACCTGAATGTGTTTTGGAAAGGCAGATGTATTTACACTGCTATAGCATCTTGCTTGAGTCTGTCTTATACCACCTCCAAAAGTGGTTTATCAGATTAATATGTGTTTGAAATGCATCTTGTTAAATGGCCCTTTTTGTCTATGTGTGAACACTGAACATGACACAATGTGAAAAGTATGAAAGGCTTCTCTGCATTTAACCCATCAACAAGTTAAGCAGTGGGCAGCCAGGAACACAACACCTGGGGAGCAGTGTGTGGAGATGGTACCTTACTCAAGGGTACCTCAGTGGTGGCACTGGAAGTCGTGGGATTCAAACCCACAATCTGGGGCAACTGCAGGGGCAACTCTCTAACTATCAGGCCACAAGCTGTCTTGGAATCATTTGTATGTGGCTTGGCTTTAACCAGCTATAATCCTGATACTCAAGACGCATGAAGTTACTATGGGATTGTAAATGGGATTGAAGTGACCAGGTGTAAACAAGGTCTGTAAGTATCTGAATTTAACTAGAAAAGCCGTAATGACCTGCATCATACTTTAGCTTTAAAGGCTGGAAATTCTCTAACATCTGACCTCTTTGGCTTCTTTGAGTCTCCCAGAAGATCATTGTCAGAAATAATAGCTCGAGACTGAAAATGCTATTGCCTGTGCTTCAGTGATGTATGTGATGTATTTTTCGAAAGACGCAGAGTCAGTGCAACCCATACATTCAGTAATCAGGCTCATCACGAGACTTATTCAATATAAGCACATAGCCCAAACAGCTCTTTATTAGAGGAAATGGATGGGCAGAGGGACACAGAGAGACAGAAAAGGTGTAGATCATCCAAAACAGAGAGTCTGAACTTAGGTCAGTGATTTCAGCACCCGGGACAGCGACCTGCCTAAACATAAATAGTTACTTATAATATAATACTTATAAACCTATATTGATCTCCATGTCAGGTTTTGGGAGTGTCCTCCTAGATGATGATGTCATCGCTGAAATTCAGCTGTTAATGTATTTTCTTAAAGATGGTCTGAGGAATGTGTTAGTAAACATATGTTCTGTCTATATTCATATTTAATTAGCACTAGTTTAATCATTCCAAGCAAGCAAAGCAAAGCCAAGGCAAGCTGATTAATACAGCATCTTTCATAAATGAGTTAAAAAGCAAGTACAACAAAATAAAAGAAATGTGGACTCCACAGACCTCAGAAATTGTGCGGTGTTGTCTTACACTCAGACATTAGCAACAGATCTTGTAGGTCGAAGAGTTGTGAGGTGAAACCTCCATGGATCGGACTTGTTATTCTCAGTCTGACAAAGAGCTAGGGTGATGTGATGTGAGGACACTAATGTCTTGCTAGGCTATTATGGTTCACATACTCAAAATAGAACAAAGCCATCATGTCAAATGTTGAACCTGAGAAGCTGAATTGTTTCATGAAAATATATAATACTCATTCTGAATTTAAAGCCAGCAATGTAAAAAGATAGGAGAGGGACAACAAAAGATAGGAGAGGGGCATCAAAAGCTAGTAAACAGGCATTTCTGCCACCTTTGTGAAAGTGAAGGAATCAAGTTCTTCATTTGAAGGCACAGAAGGCACAGGACCAGATGAATCCCCAGCAGTGTCTAGACGGAATCTACTTTTCAAATTTTCCCTCCAAACTTCATTAGGACAATGGACTGAACTTAAGATATTTATACAAATATCTAATCAAGTGAGGTTACTTATTATATTTGGGCAAAACCATAGCACAGTTTCCCTTCAGAACACAAATGCTGTAACAGTTAAGCTTGGTAGATGTGGTCAGGTTGTAAACTTAGTGTAGTTCATTAACATATAGTGTAGTTCTCTCTTGTTCACGCACATGCACAAACACAAGCATGCACAGTACATGCTTAGCCAGTCAGTCACTCGTTAATCACTCTTTCATTTAAATAGAAACAGTAAATATACTGATGTTCATTTGATCATTTGTGTTCTACAGTAGATAGTGTTCATTAATGCTTCATTTATTTTCACCAAGTTATCTTGAATTCCTTCTTATTCTGGTTGATCTAAATCAAAAGAATTCATAACTGTTAAACAACCTTCAGAACGCAAATCATTTTGTCCATCTTAGTTAGAAATTATAGACTGAAATATTTATGAGTTGATTATACTAATTAGACTAATTAAATTAATGAGGGCAGACCCCATACTTCCATGGCTATAAATAGCGTGTATAACAGTCACAGGCATCAATTAAATAAATACAAATGAAAGGAACTGAAAGAAAAAGCAGACACACATTTTTACAGAACTTTTACAGAAAGCATCTAAATAAATATAAAAGTGTTTAGCATGTTGTGCATATCTTTGCACTACAATTAATAAATTAATTAAACTGTTTATGTGAGTTTTTCTTCTGTGATTTTGAGACTGTGCCTGATGTTATTTGTGAACCACCAGATGTCACTATGTGACAGGTATGGCAACACTACACTCTATTTCGGTCCTGGAGGCGCCTCTTCTTGCACATTTAATTACTGATGCATTACTGATGCAATCACATTATTATTATCCTTTAGTTTTTATTAACTAGTTCTTTTTACAGCTTGAATTTGGTTCCTCTTTGGAATATTGTCATGGCTCCAATATTAATGTCCAATAATATCCCCTTTAGTGTGTGTGTACACAGCTAATCAGATGATCAGAGGCCGAGTATTGATTGTTTAAAAAAAAATTTGTGGTCGAGTCCTCTCTGTAATATATGGGGAGAGAGAGGACCGTCAAGTCCCCTTTACGATGTGCATCAGAGAGAGAGTCTGTGTCACGGATAAGGAGTCTGGGAATGGAGAAAAAGCGAAAAACACAAACGTGATGAAACAAATTCGTCGCAAAAACCTATAAATGGATTGGTAAGAGCCAGCCAATTCCCAGCCCTGTCCTGACGTAGTGCTAAAGCACCAGCCTCTGAACTAAAAGACCGTGGCCTGAATCCACAGTGTGAGTGTTTTA
This sequence comes from Hydrocynus forskahlii, assembly GCA_037974365.1. Lineage (NCBI taxonomy): Eukaryota > Metazoa > Chordata > Actinopteri > Characiformes > Alestidae > Hydrocynus > Hydrocynus forskahlii. The sequence continues at coordinate 3,590 of JBBPCX010068351.1, read as the reverse complement.
ACACAACCTATATGAACAACTTCCTTAGGTCAACTGAAAAATCTCATGAAATGACCAAGCCATTACTAATCATGCTAAAAATGTCCATAGTAGACCCAAACCCTCGACATGCTTGGGTCCAGTATCTTCTGCCTCAGAGAAATGATCTAGGTTCAGACGAATCTGGTCTTCACAATCTGTGATTACAGTGTTCAACAAGACAAGACAAAACAAGACAAGACAAAATGAAACATTTACATTAAAATACATTACATTAACTTAATTTGGCAAATGCTTTTATCCAAAGTGACTGACAATAGCACTCTAGGACACATTCAAGTTTCAGGACAGTGTGAGAACCAGAGGAAAGTTTTAAGTGCTAAAATCTTTATTTAGGAATATTGTAACAAGATTGGTTTATCAGGAAAGGAGGTGCTGTCTGAATATGTGAGATAGAGACGGATTCTGCTGCTCTGGGCACCTTAGGCAGCTCATTCCACCAGTGGGGAAAGGAAAGAGACCATTCTGGACTGGGTTTACCTTGTGTGTAGGGATGGCAGGGCCAGACAATGTTCCTTGAATGTTCATTTACTGCTTTGAGAAATTGTTGTTCAGTCGTGATCCATGCGATGGAGCTGCTGAGTTGGTACTAAGCTCAGGTTAAAGACAAGTTTAACCACACAGGAGATGAACCACACAGACAGCATGGTCGAGACACCAGTTATAAAGGAGAGGTTTGAGAGTGAATGAGAAACATAAGACAGAAGCAAAGGAACAAAACGTGCATCTGGATTCTTTCTCCCACACACCTCTGAAAAGTAAAGTGAGTTAGAACTCCGCACTGTGAGGAGCTCTACCTGACTTCATCTGCATCTGGTAAAAGGCGATCAGTCATGGCGTCCTCCGTCTTCCACACCATCACCAACCTCGCTGTCCTGCTGTGCTTTTCCCACATAATGTGTGAAAACATAGAAGGTAAGTCTTACCTGTACCTTTTGTACTTGATATACACTGGCAGGATCAATGTCTGTTTATTTACATCAGATGCTGCTGAATTGTTCATTTGGCCTGGTCTGAGACCAGCTGTTCTTATTCTTCCTGTCAATCATCACCAGACAGAGAACAGAATTACAGAAATAGATTTAAGTTGTTGGTCACATATTAGAAACTGTGCAGGTGTAAAATAGATTCTGTGTGGACGATTACTGGTGGTGTCTTAAAGTCCGGCACTCGTCTTTACCAGGTCTGGGACACGGCCATGCTGAGAAAAAGTTTTTAAGAACTTTACAGTGAATTGTTGGTCTTTTCTTAAGTCATAGAACTGTATGCAGATATATAGATCATGCCTGAAGGATTTCACTTGTCCTGTAAGATTTCTTTTGTGAAACAGGGAGAGGCCATGTTCTCCGAGTTTTGGGAACCTGCTTTTTAGAATATACAAAGCGTTCTTTGAGAAACGCAGCTGAAGAAACTTTGAAGTTCTTTAAAGAACTATTTTTGTAAATAAAATTTATAAATAAATGTTGGTTCTTTTCCAGGTTAAGGGTTTTCCCAACTAATACGTTTTTCATTTTAAGTTTCTTCAACCTTTAAAAACATTCTTCCGTGTTGGGAACCAACAACTATGATTAATCACACAAGGTGTGAGGTGTTTTAAAGTATTTTACTAAAAAAACTGTGTATTAAAAAAAAGAATGTGACATTTTTCAGATCAAAGTGGTGGGGAGTTAACTTCCATCACGACATCTCACTTGAAATGCAAAACACACCGCAAGGAATGTAACAAAGTGGGATTTTGAGAAATTAACAGATGATGATTTTCTTTTTACATGTTTGGGGGGCAAACATACAGGTTCTCTGCTTGGGTGCACTGTTAAAGAAAAAACATTTAATGAGAATATCATTTTCACACGCACACATTTACAGAAATGATTTAAAAAGTTCAAAGTTCAAAGGTAACTTTTTGAACTTAAACCTTAAAGCTGGTTTAGTGGTTGGGTTGTGTAGAAAGCTCCTTGTAAGCTTAAAGGGCCATACTAAAACACATCATATATCCTCAGCGTGACTTTTCTTTACGTGCCGTTAGCCTGGCTTTTAATATTTCTTAGAATTGCCTCTGAGTTTTTTAAAGGGCTGTCTCTCTCTCTCTCTCTCTCTCTCTCTCTCTCTCACTCTATCTTACTCTCTCTCTCACTCTCCCACTCTTACTCTCTCTCTCTCTCTCTCTCTCTCTCTCTCTCTTTCTCTGTCTCTCTTACTCTCTCTCACACTTTCTCTCTCTCTCTCTCTCTCTCTCTCTCTCTCCACCCCCCCAACAGACTGTTTCCCGTCTATCAGAGTACCTCGGAACACAGTTTGGAAAGTTCCTGAAATGAAGACTCTGATGATCAACTGCACGTTAGAGTTTGATTCATTCTGTGGGATGAACTCATCAGTGTCGTGGTGCAAAACTGATGATAGTAATGAATGCCAACCCTTGAATCGCTCCGGTAACACTGAAACAAAATGGAGGAAAATCAGTGAGAATAGAAGTATGTCATTCTTGATCTTCTGTAGTGTATCCATGCAGGATTCTGGTCTTTACAGGTGTAAGTTAGATGGACCTGTACCCTCTATGAGCCACAGTATCAACGTGACTGTGACAGGTAAACACCACCTGCTTTAAATATTCTTATGTGTCTGGCCCAATACAATAATGATCATTTATTCACTGTTTGAACAGATGCTTGAACACTTAAGGTTTATCTGCTCTCTTTCAGCTTCTGACACAAACCTGGAAGATGGAATCAATGAAAATGAAGCAGGTAAGCTCACTTCACTTCACACAGAAACTGTAGGATGTAAACAGAGTCTATATGTGTTTAAGATTACACACATGCACACACACACACAAAAAAAAATCTATATATAATTAACCCTCTGGCCCTCCTGTGATAACCCAAGATAACCCAATCCAAATCTACATGGCCCTATGTGAAAAAGTAATTGCCCCCTAAACCTAATAACTGGATGTACCACCCTTAGTAGCAACAACTGCAATTAAACGGTTGCGATAACTGGGAAGGAGTCTTTCACATCACTGTGGAGGAATTTTGGCCCACTCTTCTTTGCCGAATTGTTTTAATTCAGCCATATTGGAGGGTTTCCGAGCATGAACCGCCTTTTTAAGGTCATGCCACAACATCTCAATTGGATTCAAGTCCGGACTTAAACTAGGCCACTCCAAAACCTTCATTTTGTTTCTTAAGCCATTCACAGGTGGACTTGCTGGTGTATTTTGGATCATTGTCCTGTTGTAGAACCCAAGTGCGCTTCAGCTTGAGGTCACAAACTGATGGCCACACATTCTCCTTCAGGACTTTTTTGTAAAGAGCAGAATTCATGTTTCCATCAATCACAGCAAGTTGTCCAGGTCCTGAAGCAGCAAAACAAGACCATCACACTTCCACCACCACGTTTTACTGATGGCATGATGTACTTTTTCTGAAATGCTGTGTTACTTTTATGCCAGATGTAACGGGACGCACACCTCCCAAAATTCAACTTTTGTTTCATCAGTCCACAGAATATTGTCCCAAAAGAAATGGGGATCATCAAGATGTTTTTTGGCA
>JBBPCX010068350.1:0-12315 GCA_037974365.1 Hydrocynus forskahlii | reverse complement strand
TGTGTATTGTACCTGCGTATGTGTGTGTGTGTGTGTGTGTGTGTGTGTGTGTGTGTGTGTGCATGTACGTATGTATGTATGTCGCAAGGAATTCTACATAAATTCTACACCAACATTCAGATGATTTGACCAGTTAAGCAACTGTTTTGATGTGGCAAATAATGATTTGTAATTTTTCACTTTTCATTTTCTTTTTTTTTTTGAGTTTCTATGAAAAGATGGCACAAAACGTTTGGAGCTCACAAACATTTTTCAGCAGTTTGATTCTGATGTACTGAGGGTATCTTGGGAGCACAGTTTTGAGTATTATGTTCTTATATTTTATAGCATTACCTTTCAGTGATGATGTCTGGCTTCCTATGTATGCGCAGATTTTTCATGAACATTTTTCATTGATAGTATCTTCCCCTGCCATCTTCATTAAACATAACATTTTGCACCTGTGCTTTGAATATAAGGTAAGTGTAGGGTCTGCAATGTATGTTTTGGAACTGTGAGAAGATGGAAAGGGGTTCACTCAATTGTACAAAGGATGTTTGCTAAAGAATTTGAAACGTTGCCCTGCATTTATCTGATTGATTTGTTTTCTGACACCTCTAATGCAGACACTGTCTGTGCATTAAATATTCTTACCTATTTGGACAAAAGAAATTTTCTTGTCATGGTCTCAGACGGAGGTGGCAGGTGACTAAGCCCTTACCCTTGGAAAAATGTATGACTTACATCAAAAAGCTGCCAAGACCTGGACACCTTTTTGACTATATTTGGATAAGGTGATGTGACAAGTTTTGCAGGTTATTTCCCTCCTTTGCTTTTTTATTTATATTGTTTCATTCTTTTCTTTTTTCCCTCTCTATTTTTTCTTCAAGCAACATGCCCTGTTTCTGTAAGTATGTAGATAGTGTGGATGGACTTTTCAATAGTCATTTCACTGTAACCAGATGGAAAATTAACCAAAAACAAATAAATAAATAAGCAAATAATATATTTTGGAAAGAGATTCATCCATAGCCATGACCTTGACTATGTTGGTTTACTTGACTCACAAGCTTTTGATCATAAGCCCTCAGATCAGGTATAAAAGATGAGCACATCAATTCAGTCCGGCCTGTCCAAACATTTGGCTGCTTCTGTATTTTTAGACACATTTTCATAACATTACTATCTCCTTTCTGTCAAATCTCCTTTTCAATCAGCCTTTCCGCACCGTTTCATTTTCTTCTAAATTGCTTACTGACCTCCTGTCTAACCTCAGTAGTCTCCACAATCATCTAGACTTTTTACATCTCACCAGTCGCCTAACCAGTCAGACAGTCTCACACACTTTGCATGTTTAAAACTTGCCTCAGGGCACCACTCTTAAAAACAAAAGCTCCTAGCCTTGGCTTGGCTGTATGGTTCTAATTCTTTTGAACAGAACCTTCACATTATGTGGAGGACCCGTAAATTTCAGAATGGTTCTTCAGACTCCCTAATCTCATTTACAAATCTGATTCTTAACAGAACCACCCACTCAGTGGTTCTTTAAAAGTGGTACTTCCGTGGCATTGCACGAGCTTTAATTGGATTGATTAAATCCAAATGAATAATCTGAAGAAAACAGTGAATGAGGGTTTTATTTGATAAATACATTTCAATTTAAAAAAAAAACACAAGTTGAATAGGCAAACCATATTTTTTACAGTGTGTACAGAGTAGGGCTTTTAGATCATTAACATAATGAGTCACTTTATTTCATGACAAACACATAAACTTTAACATAAACATATACGATCGCTTATAAAGGCTTATTCCAACACAAAAATGTTACGACATCTGGCAATTGTTGTAATGAACCTTTACAAATGTTTCTGTAGGTGGATATCAGTTTTCATATAGCCTTATGAATGCTGGTCTGCACTGAAGTGTTTGTCCAAGACTAGTTCATAACTACCCTACCCATGATTTATGAGCCAGTTAGTATATTAGCATCTTTCATCTTTTTCCCTTGGGTTCTCTTGTCTTTTAAGTCATTTTCTTTGTTTTTTAAATCCTATTTGTGTTCTGCCAGTGTAATCATCTTGTGCAGAGATAATGGACTCTCACATTTTCATGGGGGGTTTAAAGTAATAAACCATTTTGAAGATAATTTAATTAACACAAGCCTTGTATGATTTTGTTGCAAATGACAACCTAAACGTTAACCATTTTCACTGCATGGCACGGCGAAACAGATATAGATTCCTCTTTCAGGACATTGTACATTGTCTTTTTACACCATCAAATCAAACAGATAACACCCACAGCGGCACTTTCAGTGAGTTGATTTATGCCAGCAATGAAGTGAGTGTACACACACTGTCATAACAGATCCTCCTATGATCATTTTATTTGCCATCTTATTTGCTTTTTTGTTCCTTTTACCATTTGCTTATTATCTGCCATCTTTCTCCAGCGTTCCGACTTCAGCCTGCTACTGTTTGCTGTTAAACATTTCTTCCATTCTGTTTAAACCAATTCAAAAACAAATACATGTGGAGTCACACGTCATCCCTTGCCAGGCCTCCCTTCACCCGGGAAACAATGAGACGCAAGAAAAGTCTGGTAATACCTTAAGTAATACTGATCTGACCTACTATAGCTTTTTGTGGTCTCATACTGGGTGTCCTTGCCTTGCATGTCTTTAACTTTATGAATATGAGGCTGGGCTTCATCTGCTCAGAAGCAGAGACAATTTTGGTTTGATAACATAAGAGGCAGGGGCAATTCACTGGTCTCCTGGGACACAGGCCCGTATGCAAGTGCATACCCTCCCCATACACCCTGACAGGCAGTTGTTAATATTGTAAAATGACAATTCGGTGTTTTATGCAAAAAACACATTTTTTATTTGCCCCACTGCTCCACACTTTGAAATTTCTAGTGAAAAAATTTAGACTTGATTACGCGAACACGTGTTTGGACTAGCGGTTGCTTAATAGTAATGCATGCGTGGCTTGCAGTACTCTTATGGTTCTTTCTTTACAATTAATCAACCAGGTTGTCAAGAAGTGAGGTACTGTTAATTATTCATTTCTAGGACTCTTAAGAATTAGCTTCCAGCAATAATGGATTTCTTTCTTGTCAATATTTCACACATAATGGGATTAATGGCAAAATGCATGTTGGAAGCCATGACCTACAAAGTGAAATGTTTTTCTACAAGCATGCTGAAAAACATGGCAGTATTTTGAGTGCTTATAGAGGTACGATGCCTGCCACAAGAAAAAAACAACATCTCTATGGTGAGTTTACAGCTTGACTGTCCCTAAGAAGACATTAACAATGCACACAACAATATAACTAGAGGAACTAGCATGGGATTACACAAGTGTATCCTAATGAATCCCAAAACATAATTGCATGTGTAGAAACTGAAGTTAATAAAAGTGTACTCCTGTAATCTAGTTGTAAAAGAAGAGCAGCAGGATTACCGCAGTGCATCTTATTTAAACATGATACAGTAAACTTGCTGTAACAGCGAAATCATCACTAGCAGTTACCTCGTTGCATGCATTTTTACAAGTGTTAGAACAATTTTAAAACACACAGTATAATTTTGCCGTTTAATAAACAAGCACGACATATAGGCTGTGCTCCGTAAATAAAACATATTTAAAACATACAGTCACTTTTGAAGCTTCCTTCTGGTAGTTTTGCCATAGTGTTTCAATGCACCAGGATCAAAGACAGTTATTATTTGTTATTATTATTACTATTACAGGTTGATTGATAAAGTTTGAATATAACATTTGCTTAGGTATCTTTTTTTTCTTAATTATTTTACATAATTCTTAAATGTGCCCCATATGGGTGCCCTGTCTAAAATGAGTCCGGACACACCATTGCTCTAGGGCAGTGATAGCCTAAAATGCTTAGCTACCATAGCTATATTGCTGTGAGCTAACTAGGCTAGACTGTGACAGTAGGCTTAGTCATGATACATCCACAGAATCAGTCAGTAGCACTCAACTTAAGAAGTCAGATCGGCTTTCATTCCACAGTGTAGGGCTATTTCAGGACAAATAAAGATAGCTAAGCCTCTAATAAACCCTCACATTTCTCACCCATCTGCTCTCGCCCTTGCCGTAATTTCCGCTTCAAACTGGATCCTACCTCGGATGCTCTCAGCAGGGACCTCCAACCTCTAATAGCTCATCACTGTAATTGGCCCGTGTTCACACACCTGCAAAGCTTTTTTGAGGGAAATCACCTAGCACTTATGTTCAGAGGAAAGAAATAGTGACCAGCTGTGAAAAAGCCACAGGGCTTCCGCATGAAAAATGGCAACCCGAACGCCGTAGGCCTGCCTGAGGAGAGAGGAGAAAAGAGAAAAGGAGTGTGAGTCAGAGAACCTCATCAAACTCGTCTTATTTCACATTTTACCACCTGCCTCAAACACACTGGCTACCAAAATCCCTGGTCAATACTTCTTCACTTCTCTGATTCTTAAAAACAACAGGCCTATCTTTCACTTTTCATTTTGAAGTATTGACCAAACACTCCAGGAACGTGTTGATAAGGTAACCGTCCCCTTTGGTTTCTCTATCTCACACATCTCGCAGTGTGGAAAGAGTCGGTTTGGTCCGCTGAAGGCTGTTTTTGTTAAGGACGTGAGCTAATCAGGGAAACTGTTGGACTGGTTCAGCAGTACAGTGTCGCTAATGAGCTCACCTCCTTAACAAAGAACAGAATCTAATTAGAGAACAAAGGTAATTGGATCAAGCTCCTGTCAACACCTCTCACAAATCAGAGCACTGGGCACTTGTAGTAAAGGAATCAAATCAAAGCTTTACAACAGGCACCAAAATCCATTTTATGCACTTTATAACACCCAAATTGTGTGGGTACAAAGGGTTCTTTGGAGAAGAAGAACCACTTTTGGGTACCTTAAAAATCATTTTATGGAAGTTGCTTTCAAGAAAAAGGTGTAAAGATGTAAAGAACTGTATAAAAATGTAAAGAAAAGTATAAAGTTTAAAGAAACTCACTTAACACCGGCATCAGTTTATTTTGAAAGCTGCTGTAGACAATGAAGGGTTTGATGTTCAATTTTTGCAGATAGGAGTGGGGGGGGGCATCTTCGGATTCACATTTTTGATTTAAATTCCCATCGGCTCTCTCTCTTAATGACTTCAGACATTGTGGGCTAGGACAAAAAATGGTACATGTCAGCATTGTCCCCAGAGATGATCATACCTTTGCTACATAATGTTAAGGGGGTAATATCAAGCTACTATCTGTTTTTTTATTTATTAATACAAGTCTAATATGCATTTGTGTTTTTCAGTCCCCAGCTAAGTAATCTTGGATAGGAAAGCTAAAAACAATAACAATATATCATAATTCTTCAATAGTTCACACACTGAATTATTACCTTTTAGAGTCTTTCCTCCTCACCATGAGACTCTACAACTCCTCTCTCTGTCACACACCCACACAATTATCTGTGCAATAACCTGCTACTACTTTGATGTGAAATTTCTCATTGGGTTTAAATCAGTATCATTATTCTCTGATTATTATGTGCAATAGCCCACCATGTGCAGTATCATGCATTTTCTTATCTGGTACTAAAAGATTGTCATTATGTGCAATATCTAATTATTGTGCGCAATAGTCTTACCCTGTGTAATATCATGTGGAGTTTTCTTATTGGGCGCTAAATCATTTCATGATGTGCAGTATATTATTATTATTGTTATTATTATTATTATTATTATTATTATTATTATTATTATTATTATTATGTGTAATAGTCTTACCATGTAAAATATCACTACTTATGTCAGTATCATTTATATACTTGGGGTCACTATTATGTGCAGAGACATATTCCAAACCAACATTTGTGTAGACATTATGTTTTATATTGTTCTTGTCTCTGTGTCACTGTGTGACTGTACAGTCATGACACTGATTCTGATTCTGATTCTTTTACAAAGTCAGCACTGAAGCAATGAAATGAACTGTCTGGCTGAATATTGGCTGCCATTTTTGATGCTGCTTTGTACAATTACCTAATGGCTGCAGGGAGCAACCAGAAACACTCATAGCAGCACTGCATTTTATGTGCAAGACCAGAGCAAGACAAGATTTTAATTTAAATCAGTGCTGAAGGGCTGTGTAAAACAGCATTATCTCACCTGAATGTCTGTTACTTGCAGCTAAAAGCCTTGAATATCAATGTGCAGCCACGATATCAGTACTTATAGCTTGGCACATGCTAACACAGCAAATTGCTCAAAGGCACTAAAAGAAATGAGCTTTATTGCAATGGTGGAAATCTTGTGAAGCAAATGAAAATGTTTCAAATGTTTAAAACATCACCATGTAATGTCAAGCTCACAGTTTAACTGTCTCTATCTCTCAGAGAAAACAAAATCCAGAATCATATGTGTTTGAAGTATTTTAAAACGACTGTGTGTCTTAGATAATCACATTTTAAAACCAGACCTACATGCCCTATCTACTGACTAACAGATAAGCTCTGTGAACCTTCAGCTTGGTCTAGGAATAAATCATCCCTGCTGAGCCAGTTTTTATTTATCTTACAACCTGCTGGTGGTGTTGCTGTTGTCCGTAGGTTCACAGGAGTCCAAAAAAATCAACTTTCATTTGTTAAAAGCAAGTGAAACAGTGTGGATGCCAAAGATGACATCTTATTTGATTTCTTTGTGCTTTGAGAGACGGGCAAGGCTTGGTCCCACTTGCCTTGTTATGCCAGCCACCCCTGATCTAACTCTCCATCACTGTGCATGTCTGATAATAAGAACTGTTGGAGAGATATTTTTGGCTGCTGGACTCTTCTCAACGCAGCAGTGATGCTGAGATGTTTAAAAACCCCATCAATACACAGTAGTGGTTCTATGTTGGTCCCTGTCTATTGATGGACAGGGTAGAGGATGGCTGATCTACTGCTCGGAGACAAATGAAAGGGTGGTACAGTCAGTAACTGGAAACACACAAGTGCGCCCATATGGTAGCTGTTTCTGATGAAGTGGCCAGCAAGTGCAGTTTATTTAGCCTACCTAAGACGTATTTTTTGTCTTTGAGAATTGAGATTGAAGATTTTAAGATGGAATGATTCATTGGAGAAGAAAAAGTCTGGTAAGGAAAGCTCCTTTTTTTTCCTGGATTGGTGTTCTTGCTTTCACTTCTCACAGTGGAAGCACAAAGCTCTTTGCTCCCTATGAATAAAAGATAGGGAACAGATGGGAAGGGGGAGGAATGTGAGTAGCCAGAATGTGGTGTTGACATGGATAATTGACTCAAGGAAAGGTAAAGTCGCAAGTGTTTGTATGTGGTTGTTGCCGCCTGTACCTGCTGCACTTGCCTTCTCAACATGAAGGGGTTTACAATCACACTTTCATCAAGTGTTTTCTTTCTCCATCATCCATTTTGGAACAATAGAGCAAATATTGGCCCTCAAATTCTTCTTAAAATAGACTTGATGATGATGCAGGTGTGCCAAATTAGAAAATGAGGGATTTGATGTCATATATTAAGATATTAGTTATATTGCTAAATGGTGTAAATTTATATGCAATTTATTAAAACGTTTTTGGGAATCCGTTGAACACTGGTTTAATTTTTTTTTGGATGACATGAATACCATTAAAATTCCCACAAAATCTGCAACTGCAGTTTGATCAAGTGGCATATTGTGCAGCCTTGGTTGCAGAAAACTTGTTTCAACAAGTGCGTATTTTTTTTTTCCTTAAGTAAAACATAAATTGACTTATTTTAGTACAATACACACATTCATCTCTCTAGTGAAACTACAATCGGCCTATCTGTACTCTGACACCAGTGTGATCTTTGCATTCAAATACATGGACTTTAATATGGAGTTGGTCCCCCTTTGCAGCGATAACAGCTACCACTCTTCTTGGAAGGTTTCCATTAGATTTTGGAGTTTCTGTGGGAATTTGTGCCCATTCATTCTGTAGAGCATTTATGAGGTCAGGCACTGATGGTGGATGAGAAGTCCTGGCTCACAATCTCTGTTCCAGTTCATCCCAAAGGTGTTGGATGGGGTTGAGGTCAGGGCTCTGTGCAGGTCAGGCAAGTTCTTCCACACCGAACTTATCCGACCATGTCTTTTATGGAGCTTGCTTTTCTTCCACAAATTGTGTCCACTAAGTTGGAAGCATGGCGTTGTCCAAAATGTCTTGCTATACTGAAGCATTAGGATTAAGCCCTTTCCTGAAGTAAGGGGCCTACCTAAAAGCCTGAAAAACAGGTGTGTCCCAGTACTTTTCCATGTAGTGTATTTATTTGTATGGGTGTGGAAGGTTACACTCTTAGGAGAGTTTGTAATTAAGCTTCATGCCATAAGCTTACATGGCATTTCCAGCCTGCTCTGTTTTGATTAACTACAGTGGCAGAGTCCAACTCAGTAGTACTGCACTGTACACTAGAAACTCAGTTAAGTAGCAAAAATACATTTCATACAAAATTCATTATGTTGAAATGAATTCAGGTTCAAGCTAGTCCACCCTCTTAAGAGTTGCCATAAAAGAATAATTTTGTCGATGGAAGCATAAATAATTTACTAAACAGCTGTATTTTCAGGAAAAGGAAAGGCTTATTGCTACAGCTGTTGTTTGGGGCAATAGCAAACCAGACATGTGTGAGGTGGCAGGTTGGGTGAACTTTACCAACCATCATCAATCATGCAAAAGGAAGTGTGACTGAGCTTTTCCCTTAAGTTTTTTCCACACTGCAGTCGACCCACTGGGAGAAAATGTGAATCAACAAAACATCCAAACAACTCACTGTTGTTGCACATAAAGCGTCCATGATCTACACATGTACAAAGCAAAGCACTTCACTTGCTGGCTTTTTTCATCTTTTTTCATGTCTTTTTTTCTTCTCAAAAATAATGCAATATATATGAGGACGACAATTAAACTGTAATACAGTCTCTTTGCTCTGCACAGTAAAGCTAATACTCATGAGAGAGCCATGGGGAAGAAACTGAAATAGTTTGACAGGATTAGTGTAAATGTAAAAACAGCTAAATCTTAAATCATTTATCAACTGGAATGGTTTTAATGGTGTACTTTCAGAAAGCATATTGTAGTATAATGGTTGCTTAAACTGCCACAAATTGCAAAAGCAATAACCAGAAAAAAAAAAAAAGAAATGATGCATTCTCTTATTTTTTTCCATGGCTGTATCAATATGCTGGTTGTTGTGACATCACAAACCCAGCGAGGCTACTTGATATGAACTGTGCGCGCTTGAGAACGGACGGAATGTTTTAAAATGCTAATAATGTTTCTGACTGTATTTCTAAAAAGGGAAGCAAATTCGGTTCTGCAAGAAACAGTCTTTCAGAACAAAGGAAACCTTTTTGGCAGAAACGGAAGCAAACCATCAAGGGAAGTAAAGCAAATATCTTCAAAGCCCTATTTACTCTCAGACAGCCAATTCAGTAAAAGCACTTCAAGAACCAATTTTTCTTTCAGCGGCTAAAAAAGGACAGTTAATATAGCCTTCAAAAGACTATATAAAATAGGCAGGGGAATGATATCCATTCCTCTGTCTTGCTTTCACAACACAAATTCATCTTCATTTCCTGTTTGCCCTTGCCCTGCCTCCTTGTTATCCTGGCCCCAACACTCCCTGATTACAGGATTGTTTAACAGAACTGCAACTGCTGGCCGTGAGCCATAAAAAAAAAAACGGACACTGAAATAATTTGGGTGTAGAAATGATTGCGGTTGCTGGTGGCCTGCGAGCAGGAAGTTGTGGGTTCGAATCCCAAGACTCCACCACTGGCACCACTGAGGTACCGTCCCCACACACTGCTCCCCGGGCGCTGTGTTCCTGGCTGTCCACTGCTTCACTTGGTGAATGGGTTAAAATACAGAGGAAGAATTTCACACTGTTCACACTGTGTGCTGTGGTGTGTTCACATTTGACAGAATTATCATTTTAAGATTGGTCTGGGTGCTTTTCTGTTTGTATTGTGTTATTCCATGTTTTATTTCAATATTCTATCAAGACTAGGTTTGTATGAGAGACTTGTTGTGTCTGTTGTATGCTGCTGTCACTTTGCTGTTGTACTATGCTACGTTTGGTGTTGACTATGTAAGAAAAAAGATCAAAACTTCTTTCTTTACACTGTGTATATTCCAAAACACAGACACATTTCAAGTATGTTTTTTTTCTTTTTTCTTCATGATATTCGAGGAAAAAAAAATGCAAAAAGTCAACTATTACTTCCCTGAATCCTTGTTAAATCCAAAATTGTTACAAATGGATATACAGCAATCTGGGATGACATTCTTCAGTTATACTTTTCAATACATTTATGTCTGCCTTGAGATGTAATTACCATTTCTAAAAGTAAAGTGAAGTGGCCCTCCCTAACAGGGGCAAATCCCTAACCACTAGACCACCAGCTGCCAATATGAGGCATACTGAACACTATACAATATACAATATACAAATATACAATATGCAGTAAACGATATATCACAAAAAATGTAAATATTTGTAAAAAATGTCAGGCATATACAGTGTGTGTGTGTGGGTATACATATACCATAGTCTATTGTTCCCTGGTCCATTTTTGATGTTCCCGTGTCCTCGTAGGTGCTTTCCGCAATAGGCAGGGGTCTTCATTTGCATTTCTATCATAGCCAGCGTGAGCTATTTCAGCAATTAGAGCAGACGAGCTAGCCTTCACTTCCCATGCACATCAGTGAGCCTTGGGTGGCCATGACTAACCACTGTGTACTGGGAACACCACACAAGACCTGCAGTTTTGAGGTCTACCTATTTCTAATCTCACAGCTGTACCCTTGTCAAAGTCACTCAGATCCTTACACTTGCCCATTTTTTCTGCTTCCAACACAACTGCCCAGTATAACTGACTATTTGACTGGTGCCACTGTAATAAAGTTATTAGTATTGTTCCATTTGTCAGTGGTTTAAATGTTGTGGCTGATTGTTGTATGTACTAATTTCGATTCTCTCTATTGCTGACTTTCTGGTGGGCCAAATCAAATGTCTTCACTTTCTCTGGTCTAGCATAATAAAATCAAATCAGGTTTTGCATTGAAAAAGCACTCAGTAGTGATTCCAAACTTTTGAACAGTAGTGTATTTTATTACAGGGCTGTGTGGTCCAGAGAGAAACAGCCCACACACTCGGTGAAGGGAAACTTTTTTAATATACCTTGTCTATATATTTATATATTTATATATTTATATACGGTTCTGGTCTGCAACCAAAAAAGCAGACAAGGCCTAATTTCCTTCCTTCATTTTTGAGCATATCAGACCTGCCCCACTCCATTACACAGGGAGGCCAGGAAACTGAATTGACTCTGGCTGCCATTGAGTAGACCAGGGTGGAGATGATATGGTAATAAAATCAGAGGCAGAGTAATATTTTTCTATTAAAAGTGGACATCTTAACCCAGTGTGGGCCCATCTGGCATTTTCCTGATTTGCCCAGAGTACCGCAGATCTCTCTCAGTCCCATCCATTTTCTGGTCCTCATACACCTGAGGACCTGCTACAGTTTAGCTGTGCTGCTGACTGAAATGAAATATGAATGGATCTGGAACGCAGTGATCTCCAGCAGCGCTTGACTTACTCCGCTTTAATTCCAGCATTTTGCTCCCTCTCTCACTCTCACTCTCTCTCTCCCTCTCCCTCTTGCTCTCGTTCTCTCATTCTTTTGCTCTTTCTTCGGCTCTTTCTCTCATCCTCTCGCATTCTCTCTCTCTCTCTCTCTTATTCTCTCTCTCTCTCTCGCTCTTTCATCCTCTCTCATTCTCTCTCTCTCTTTCATTCTTTTGCTCTTTCTCCGGCTCTCTCTCATCCTCTCTCATTCTCCCTCTCTCTTATTCTCTCTCTCTCTTTCATCCTCTCATTCTCTCTCGCTCACTCTTTCATTCTTTTGCTCTTTTGCTTGCTCTCTCTCTCATCCTCTTTCATCCTCTCTCTCACTCTTTCCCTTCCATCCCCTTATTCTCTCTCTCTCTCTTTTATTCTCTCCCTCTGATTCTCTCTCATTTTCTCTCTCATCCTCCTTAGTTTCCTCCCTCTCTCTCTCTCTCTCTCCTTCTCTCTCACTCTTTCATTGTTTTGCTCTTTTGCTTGCTCTCTCTCATCTTGTCTCTTGCTCATCCTCTCTTTCTCTCTCATCCTCTCTCATTCTCTCTCTCGCTCTTATTCTCTCTCTCATCCACACTCATTCTCTCTCTCTCTCTCTCTCTCTCTCTCTCTCTCTCTCTCTCTCTCCCTCTCTCTCTCTCTCTCTCCCTCCCTCTCT
>JBBPCX010068349.1:0-12317 GCA_037974365.1 Hydrocynus forskahlii | reverse complement strand
CTCTCCAGGCCTTACGCTAGCCTTACCAGGCTCTACGCTAGCCTCACCAGGCTCTACGCTAGCCTCACTAGGCCTTACGCTAGCCTCACCAGCCTCCCTAGGCTCTTCGCTAGCTTCTCCAGGCTCCTTGTTAGCCTCCCCAGCCCCTACGCTAGCCTTATCAGGCTCTACGCTAGCCTCACCAGGCTCTACGCTAGCCTCACCAGCCTCTCTAAGCTCTTCACTCGCCTCACTAGGCCTTACGCTAGCCTCTCTAGGCTCGTCGCTAGCCTCACTAGGCCTTATGCTAGCCTCTCCAGGCCCTATGCTGGCCTTACCAGGCTGTACGCTAGCCTCACTAGGCCTTATGCTAGCCTCACCAGCCTCCCTAGGCTCTTTGCTAGCCTCACTAGGCCTTTCCCGAGCGGCTACCTGCCTTACTCTTGGGCTTGGTGTCTGGGTTAATGTATGCTCTAGTGACCAGGCTACGATAGGTGTAGTGGCTGGGCTGATGCCTCTAGTGTCTCCCCTATCGGGCCCAGCAGGTCGACAGACTCCAGGCTGCCTGCTCTTGCTCCTATTCTGACCTCACTTATACTGCTTAGCGCTGATACACAAAGCCGGGGGGCAGACGTAGGAGGCTGCCAAAGTCTCCTGGGTGCAGGTACGGGAAGGCTGACGTGCAGTCTCGTTGTTCGGGACTGGGGCTTCGTGCAGCGGAGCTGCGTAGGTTGGAAGCAGAGCTTCCCGCTGCGGAGCTGTGTGGCTTGGGGCCGGAGCTTCGCTCTGTGGAGTGGTGTGGCTTGGGAGCGGAGCGGAGCTCTGCGGAGTGGTGTGGCTTGGGAGCGGAGCGGAGCTCTGCGAAGCTGCGTGGCTATGGGAGCGGAGCTTCGCTCTGTGGTGCTGCGTGGCTTGGGAAAGGACTCTCGCAGGGCGGAGAGCGGGGGCGAGACTGGCTACTTTGCCTTGCGGGGCTGCTGTTGCTTGTCCAGCTGGCGCTGATTCTCCTCCAATCAGGCTTCAGGGTCCTCGGAGCCAGCGGGAGGACTGAAAGAGCACCCGTCTCCAGCTCCTTCGCCGGGGTGCTCAAAACGGGCTTCCGCTTCCTTCTCTCTGGTCGATGGCCCTGGAACGATACCAGCAGGTGGACCTGAAGAGCACCCCTACCCAGCTCCTTCGCCAGGGTGCCCAAGGCGGGCTTTCCTGCCCACTTCCTCCCTGCTGGTGGAGGGGCTCACCTGCACTTGGTGGGGGGTCGGTCCATCTGTCACGTTTTCCCCTCTGTTCCAAGTGAGAGCAGGCGCGGAGGCAGAAATTCATGCTTTTACGTTTCTTTATGTAACAGAAAACAAAAACCAAAAACAAGCATGAGGGCTTGAAAACCAGAATAAAGTTTCTTCCAAAAAACAGGGGAGATATCAAGCACAAAACCCAGTGCGACGGAGAATGACGGTGGACCGACAACCAAGGTCCATCTCAGATTAACTTAAATACAGAACTCAAAAGACAAACACCCAGTCCCAACACAAACCCAATTGCACCTGATCACACGGCAGCTGACACAAATCATTACCTGACTTAATTCCGGTGTGATCAGGGAAACAAAACCCAACCCATTACTAACTTAAATAAGGGTGGCCTCTAGCGGCCACCCACCGTCATAGACCTCACCCCTGACAACTATATATAAATAAAAAACTGAAAAAGAGCACAGTCTGAGCAGAGCAGTCAGGAAACCGTCTGGTCGTGGCAGCATCATCTTGAAGGACAAAAGTACTGGTCATGCATCCCAGTACTTTTGTCCATAATCGAAGGCCTGTTTCAGCCTCATCCTCCTGAACTAGACGGCACCAGAAATGAAGGAGAGCTTAATGTTTTGCAACTCAGGTTTCAAACACTCAAATTATGCATGCAGGGAAAAAAGTTCTCTAGTCTCTTATTGTGTGTTTGGGATGATTACCAGAAGTGGTCGTTTTCATCAGCATCAGTGCTTTGGTTGCTCATGGTAACGTCTCCCTGCCTTGGCTTTCACAAGCACTTGACTGCAGGGTAGAAAATAAGTAACTGTCCAGGTCTGCCAGCTGAGAACGGTTACAGAACAGCAATTTAAATACGCTATTCAGATGGCATCATTGTCAAGAAAACAAAAATTAATTTCATGTAGAGTTGTGTGGAGAACGTCAATCAAAAAATTGACAACCATGAAGCCTTGAGCACTTGACAGGTCTGCTTAGTATATAAATATTCCAATTCATTTTCATAAGCCAATAAAATGACGCTCGCCATTAGCGCAGTCTAAATAAAGAGCCAAATATTAGTACTCAAATGTGGAAATAAACAAACATATTTGTAAAAGTCTTCTTTTTGAGTATAGAGATGTGAAATGCACCTGTCACGTGATAGCTCTTGTTCCTGCAGGCGATGAATATATTCGTCTTCATTTGTCTGTTGGTGTCAATTTATTTGGATGCGCTCAGTTGATCAGCATTCCGCCGACGGCCTTTGCCTCATGCTTCTTTCGGGTTATGCAAGATGATGAAGGTCAAAGGAGAGATGAGGCGCATGTTAAAAAGCCCCTTCCTCCGCAGCCCTCACAGCCGAAGATTCTTGACCCCCACTGGGCCCTGAGGTCTAGGCCACATTGCACAACTCTCCTATTAGCATGCAACTTTTTTAGCTAGTGATTAGAGGTGCAGCTGCTGGTGTGCTCCAAAGTATTAAAATAATAGTTCAGCCAAAAGTCAACACAGCTTTCCCCTACCCAGGCAAGAAATGTTTGGTGTCTGGAGTTGATTATTTAGCTTTGCATTGGAGCTTGTGTAGATAACATCCTAGACTGCCTCCATGCATACCTGGCTGGACTTCTTGTTCACAGAATTAATGTTTTCTCAGGCCACTGAGGAAGAAACCAAAATTAAATTATTAGGTAATCTCTAGCAGGTAAAATTAGGTAATCTCTACAAATGCTTCCAATAAAACTGCTATTGAACTAAAAGTGGTGCATTAACTGGACCAGACAGTGGCATATAATGAAGTAAATGACCCAGCATTGGACTAAACATAGCCAAGTAAAAACCTGGTTTGTCTAAACCAAGGAACTCATAGAATATTTATTAAAAACTATAACAATTCTAATTAACTGTAGATAGCGAAAAGGCTACAAACTGCTCCATAAATATTCAGTGATAATGTTAATATTTACAGAAGAATTCTCTCCAGAACAACATACAAAGTATAGAATATGTTACTATGTCCATGTTTATGATAGATCTACCCAGTCTGGGCAAATGACACTAGTATAGTAATGAGTATATACAGATATTCAGTGGATACTAACATTATATGGACAAAAATATTGGGACACACCTATTGTTCAGGGTTTGGGCTAGGCCCCTTACTTCCAGTAAAGGGCAATCTTAGTGCTTCAGCATACCAAGACATTTAGACAAGCCATGCTTCCAACTTTGTGGTCACAGTTTGGAGAAGCTGTTATTGAGTTGGCCCCCCTTAGCAGCTATAACAGCTTCCAACCCAAAGGTTGGAAGCATGGTTTACAGGACAAGACACTAAACGATACCTACAAGAGTAAGCCATTTTTCTTTGACTTTGCCAAAAGCAGAACTGATTGGCACTTCCCCACTGGATATTTTGGCCATAAACTCACAGTGCAGAGATCTCATGAAAAACAATGTGGATACACTGCTTAGGGTCATGCATTACACTGATTTGATCGCAGTTAGTGGAGTACACCACAGTCAGTTTCATTGGTGGAAATGTAGCCCACCGTTTGTCTAAATATATGCTGATTTGGTCTATGAGAAATAAAATGCACTGTACAGTTTAGTGATTAAAACAGTTTAAGTGGTTTTATTTGTTCAGTTAAACTGTTTACTTGAGTTGAATTAAACCAGTTAAACTGTTTGTTACAACGTGGTCACTTTGTAGGTTGGACAAACTCGTTTTTGTATTTTACAGTGTATTAAAGCAATAAGCCATGAGTCAAAGTGATTTTACCACATTTATCAAAATGTAAAAAAGTGACTGAATATGAGAATGAATATGAATATCAGGGTATAATGGCCAAGCAACATAACAGTCGGTAGTTGAATCAGATTTTAAAACTAGTTTTGAGATGCAATGCAGTACCAATGACTAGGCCTACTTTTTTACTGCATCTGTTGTGGTGAAATTTCCAGCTCCAAGAGCAGTCCCCCTCATATCAGCGCATTGCGGCTGATGAGGAGTAAAGGGCCATAGACACATCACTGACCCCAGTGATATCTAACCCATTTCCCGGAGCCACTGCTACCATCTGGCCTTTCAGAGCACGCCACACACCCACACAGCGGCACTGCGCCCAGTTCATGTTAGCCTGGCCATTACAGAGTGGACTCAGTCGTTCACCCAGTCATTTGCACACTGTGTCATTCACTCAGTCATTCACTATCTGGTTCATGTGCAGATTCCAACCCTATCCAAAAATCAGAACTGGCTAATACAACCCTTCTCCAATCTGGAACAAAATGCTATCTGGTAAAACGTCTGCTGAAATACTTGTTCTAAATCTAACTGTTTGTTTACTCTGCACTATATGGACAAAAGTATTGGGATAACACGAACAGGGATTACAATGATATTGCATTCAATACATAAACTTTAATATGAAGTTGGTCCCCCTTTGGAGCTATAACAGCTTCCATTCTTCTTAAAAGGCTGTCCACAAGATTTTTGAGTGTTTCTTTGGGAAGTTGTGCCCATTCATTCTGTAAAGCATTTATGACATCAGGTCCTGATGTTGGATGAGAAGGCCTGCCTCACAATCTCTGTTCCAGATCATACCAAAAGTGTGAAGTCTGAAGTCAGGGCTCTGTGCAGGCCAGTCAACTCATTCAACCATGTCTTAAAAAAAAAGTGAAAGTGACCATTCTGTCATACATGAACACACCACAGCACATAGCGTGAACAGCACAAAATCTTCCTCTGCACTTAACACATTCACCAAGTGAAGTAGCAGGCAACCAGGAACACAGCGTCCAGGGAGCAGTGTGTAGGGACAGTACCTTGCTCAAGGGTACCTCAGAGGTGCATAGCAGTCTTGAAAATCAAACCCACGACTTCCTGATCGCAGGGTGAACACCCTAACCATTAGGCTACCATCTGCCCCTATGGACCTTGCTTTGTGCCCTGGGGCACAGTCATGCTGGAATAGAAAAAGTTATTCGCCAAACTGTGTCCATGAAGTTGGAAGCATGGGATTGTCTAAAATGTCTTGGTATGCTGAAGCATTAAGATTGCCCCTTTACTGGAAGAGATTTATTTTGCACTGTTCCCAATTTTTTCCCCAGTTTAGTCATGTCTAGTTCCAGCTCCTATCTTGGGCTTTCCCAGTCACACAATTCTACCAGGAGGAGGACGGCCTTCCCCAAATCTTTTCAAACTGCTGATTACCACTTCTATTACTTTATCTTATAGATGCTATAATGCTAAGTGCCATGCTAAGTGATGGGAAAAGTTCTCTACCCAGCCAAAAGAGAATGTGGATTACTGTGTAATCCACCGTGGATTACACAAAGTGTTGTGGACATATTAATCTCCATGTTTACTGTTAAGAAACTGCTGTTGTCCCCCTTTCCCCCCCGGACAACAGCTGAGATGTAGAGCGCTGCACCCCCCCTCATATTAAAATTACCTCCGTGGAAGAGTAGGCTTTCAGTTGCTGTAGTCTTTTTCTCCATGTCCTTAGCCATTTGAGGAAAAGAAACTCTCCTCAGCTTTTACTTACCACATTTGCGGCTTAGTGTCATGATAAAACAAGTTATAATTTCATAGACTAATGTTTTTGGGTAAAAGAAATCTGTCTGACTTGTATTAACATGTTTTTTTGTACAAAGATTGTTCACCAAAGGTTTCATGATTTCTTTCTGATCTTTTGGCAGGCTGATCTGGCATCAGTGCTGTTAAACCCTAATGATTTGAATAAGATTATCATTCATTTGATTAATTTCAGTCTGTGAGCATTAATCACATTACAGTGGAACCTATTACAGTCAACACTCATAATAGTCAGATTTTACCATAATCCTTGCAGTCCCATGCCCCATTAAGATTTGAAGAGATACTGCAGCATTTTCTTCTTCCTGCCACATCTGTAACACATTACACATTACACTGGAGAGAAATTTCCCTGTACTTTCTGAAGAGCACAAAACCTGTTGACTCAAAATGCTCTTAGTGTAGAAGTCAATAGGCAAGTGCAGAAGTAGCTCACCAATTAGCTTGTAAACTATATGGAAAAAATATTAGGACAGACTTGTTTTTCGGGGTTCGGGCTAAACCCCTTATTTCCAGCAATGGGCAATCTTAATGCTTTAGCATTAAGATGTTTTGGACATGATTCCAACTTTGTGGACACAGTTTGGGGAAGGTCCTTTTCTAATCCAGCATGACTGTGTCCCAGTGCTCAAAGCAAGGTTCATAAAGACGTGGCTGGATGAGTTCGGTGTGGAAGAACTTGACTGGCCCACACAGAGCCCTGACCTCAACCCCATCCAACACCTTTGGAATGAACTGGAATGGAGATTACAAGCCAGGGCTTCTCATCCAACATCAGTGCCTGACCTCATAAATGCTCTACAGAATGAATGGACACAAATTCTTCCAGAGTTTTTGAATGTACAGTTTTAAAAATAAAGGATACTAATTAGTTTTTTGCATGTATATTCAGTCCTAGGAAAAAAAATAATGAAGCTAACAAAATTAAAAATTACTTAAGAAGACGTAGAACTTCTGAATTTTTTTTCGTGTTTAGGGCCCTCCTGTTGTACACCCAGGTAACCTCCCCCCCAACCCTTTCCTGCCCAAGGGGGTCCCAGTTTAAAAATCTTTGCTTTCAAGAACCATCAACTGGAAGCGTTTCTGATGGCTCTTCTATTGCATTTCTCCAATGAAATCTAATTGGCATCTTTACTGTGAGACAGTAACATGCTTAGAAGGTCTGTGCTGTCCTTTGCCAGGGTTACTGAGTCCTCCTTAACTGATGCAGGGTGAAAAGTTGCATGTGTGCTTCTGCTGGCCTGAATACAGCAAGCACAAACGTGGCATGAAAATAATGCAAGCTGTGACATTTTTTGAAGTGGAACACGTCTCTGCTGCCAAAACACACAGCAGCATTATGTCAAAATAATTTAAAAGAACCAAATGGCACACTCTGGATTCTAAATTAACAACACCAGTTTGAACAACTGAAAGAAAAAGTGTTATTTGCTCTCCTACAGGGAGTGGAAACACCTCAATCTCGTTACGGCTGGAGATAATTCAGTTGACCTAACAGCACTGTGTTTTTGAAAGTTAATTAATGAATAAATAAAGCATTATTTCATTATTCACAGAAAAACAATACTGAACTTATTGAGGTGGTGGTGGCCTATTGGGTAGGATACTTGTCTCTGGACCAAGAGGTCACGGGTACGAATCATACCTTCAACAGACCGACACTGGGTTCCTGAGCAAGACCCTTAACCCCAAGTTGCTCCAGGGAGACTGCCCCCTGTAGTTAGGGAATGGAAGTCACTTTGGCTAAAAGCGTCTGCTAAATGGCGTAAATTAAAATGTATTTGGCTGTAAATAGAACAATAATGGGTTTACATGACAACAGTTAAAAGTCTTTAAATAACTTAATCTGTCTACTCCTGTACTTCCATTTAAAGGGGTGCAGTTACAGTCTGTAGCCCAACAGTTGATACACAGTGTATATCTATAGAGGTTAACACCCGTACCCCTTTTTTCCCAGCAGTGTAGGTTTCATTTCATCTTTGGTTGTGGGGGACCACAATCCTTAAGCCCTGTAAGCTGTGATGAGGGGCCACCATTTATTCAAACTAGTTTGTCCAGCACACCCCACAGATGCTTGATTGGACTGAATTATGGGAAAGTCAACACTTTGAATTCTGTCATGTTCCTCAAATCTTTCCCCCATATGCATCAGTGAGCCTTGGGTGCAATTAATCATTTATTCTAATACTGAAGAGGTCACGTCACTGTTGCCCCTTTTCTGAATATTTTCTGACTGCAGGGCAGCTATTGACCAGATAAATTGAGGCAGAGGCCCGTATCAGCACAGCAGTGGCAGAGATGTGTGAGAGTGTGTGTGTGCGTGTCATGACTGTATCAGGCATAGGGTTTTAACATGTCAGTGTCTCTAGTTGAGAGTGGTACATGACCCAAAAATATCCAGCGAAGAGCCACTCTGCAGGTATAAACTGACCATTGAAATACTAAAGAACAGTTAACAGACACTGAGCATCAACAAAAGGGCTGAAGTCTCTAACTGTACACCCACAAAGAGAAGTAGCAATGGAGGGGTTTTAATAAAGTAGCAAGTGAATGGTAAGTCTGGATTGTACAATAATACATTAATAAAATGAAAAAAGTACATACCACACTGAAGTTTCCTGAAAGAAATGTTGTGTATGTTGAGACACAGCTAAAGCTTCACCAGATTCTTCATCACTTGGCCTTTAAATTAAAAATTACTCAAAAGCAATGGAAAGCCATCAGAACATGTTAGTGTGACTGTGCACCCTTGATCAGAGAGTCAGCAAAGGACTATGTTTTGCACGTAACCTTCACAACCCTGAATGCCATTGACTTTACCATTATTTCAGCCTTTATGGTTTTTATAGTTCTAGAAATGGATCTCTCTCTCGTGTAATCATAAATGTCAGGAGCAGAATTCATAAATTCAGGAAAATCTGGCTCTGAAGGCTACCTCAGCCCAAAATAGTTCTCTAATCAGTGGTTTCCCTGACTACAGGCCCTTAACATCTCCAGCACAAGCATGGAGGAAAACGATGGCTGCAGAGGGAAGGAGAATTGCTCTTTATTTATAATGCGCTTTTAGCCTGACTTGTCTGAGGCAACTTCAAGTGCAGTGTTAAGTGGCACAATGGCAAGTGGTCTTTCAGCACGCGACCTTCAGTGGTGTACAGTCCAGTGATGTTGAATTAGCAAGTGATTTTACTGGCTTTATTTTTCTACACTCTTCCATCTCTGTTACGATCAATTTGCGTCATCAGGCACTTTCACTCGCTCATATTTTCTCAGTAACTCACAGCGATGGAATAGTGTTTTCTGGGCCTGATAGGTGCACAACACGTACAAAAGGAAAACATGAAGAACTGTTTCCATGCAGTCAGTGCAGGTTTATTATGATAGTCTTTCAAAAGCTGGAGTCCAGAAAGCATAGACAGACAACATGTAGACACTTTCCTTAAGATCACAGTCACATGATGATGCACACAAAGCTAGAGGGATAAGAAGAACAATTCACCCAAAATATAAAAGGATGGCAATCGGCTCCATTAATTTTTGTCAACTACGTCTGCATTTTTGGGTGAAGTATCAGGCATGAGTAGTCACCAGGAACAAGACAGCATAGAAAGTATGACATCAGTCTAATTAACATTTGATAATGAACGATACATTATTGATTACTGTTGCACCAACAATTTCCCGCCAAGACATAGAACTTAAAGTGCACAAGTCTGAAACCAAATTTAAAATAAGGTTAAAACCATGCAGGTGTGGCATTTGCTGATTTACATCTAAAACAAGTTCTTAAAGCAAATACTTTGGATTCAGAGCAGGGAGACTTTTTTTTGGGTAAAAATTCAGACTGTGGTTAAAAAAAACCCAAGCTAAACGCTGAGAAAGTAGCATTTTTCACTTCTTTCGTGGGACCTTGTCACCCAGAGGCACGTCTTCCATTAGTTTCTGCCAAAAACAGGAACAAAAAGACTCAACAATCAAAAGAAACAATGAAAATTAGTAACATTTATTTACAGGCTACCTTCATAATACATGCAAGAACACTAAAGAACGTATTTATTATCCTGTATTTGAGAATTCATAAACAGGTTATGCCAGTACTTGAGGTTTTATAGAGTAAATAACACTGCATTGACTTGGGCAGAGAGCAGGAAGGCCGGTGTCCAGAACAGATTGGTGATATCCCTGCTCAAACACACTTGGTTCAACACATCTGTTAACTGAAACGTTTAGAGAATGTGTTTGAAGATGGGAGCTAACAAACTGTGCACTGGCCCTCAATGACTGGAGCTGGGCATCCCAGGCCTAGAGTGACAGACAGTTGTTAGTACTACTGTTTTTCTTAAGTTTTATTCATTTTATTCCACCGACTTTTTGGCCAGTAATGAACATCAAAACATCCGTTGCTATCTGGTGTGCTGTGCTTGAACACAGCTAATTGATCAGAAAATCAGGGGCTGAGAATTGATTATATTAAAAAAAAAACACGGACGACAAAACACACAGCAGACTCATAAACAGACATCAAGACACTAAAGCTCTGGTCAGGTACAAAAACAGATGCGTGTCACTGTTTGTTATGGTTCGGTTAAAAGTAATCAGCCTGTGAACGCTACTACACATTGAGCCGTCCTTAACCATGGAGGTAGGATCTTATTTGTAACCGTTATGAAGCATCATTCTTAAGTAATGGAACCTAAAAGCTTAAACTCACCTTCATTTGTCGAGTGAGGTATGTTCTTTCATCTTCCCCCTCCCCCCGAACGAGCTCCACTTGGTATCTCTTGCAAGCCAGGGTCAGCTCATTGAGGCTGAAAAGAGGAGCAGGATCTAAAGAGTGTCCATTGATGAGGCTGACCAGGTATTCGCGGTAGTGTTTCCTAAAAAAAAACAAGCAAGATCACCATACTTTAATCTGAGGTATGCACTAGAATAAACGGACATAAATTCACATATTCATGAATAAAAACACTATTTAGGAGATGCTCTGATCCAGTTGTCAAGCCGTCACAATTTCGTCCTAGTCAAAGACGCTCAGATCTTTACAGCCAATTTTTCCTGCTTCCTACTTCAAGACCTGACTGCTCGCTTGCTGCCTAAAATATCTCACCCTTTTAAAGGTCCACTGACATAAGATAATCAATATGATTCATCTTACTTGTCATTGTAGTTTTCTCTCTGTGTACCACCACAATGGACTTTAAAATTAAGCAATCAAGATGTGGCAGAAGTATAAACTTTCAGCTTAAATTTTAGGGGTTTATCTAAGGTATTGCAGTAAGCTTTCAGATATTACAGCCATTTTTCAGTTTGCCCATTTTTATGGGGACATGTGACTAACAAGCAGTTTCATGGCCAGTTGTGGCCCGTTCCCCCATTATTCCATGACAAATTAAGTAGATTACGTTGATTCAAAGTATTGAATTAGCATTTAGTGTTGGTTCAATGGAACTCAACAAGAGGACCAAAAAGGTATCAGTGCAAATGAAGGGGGGCATCATTAGGCTGAAAAAACAAAATAAACATATCAGAGAGAGCTAAAACTTTAGTTGTGCCCAAATCAACAATTTTGTACACTCGTAGAAAGTAGCAATGAACCGAGAGCCCATGTAAAGGCCTGGGAGCCCATGTAAGACAACTAAAGAGGATGATTGCAGAATTCTTTCTATGGTGAAGAAAAACAGCCCCAGGAGACAAAACTGAAGGCCAGCAAACAAACAATGACTGAAGGCGGTAGAAGTAAAGGCCTGGCAAAGCTTTTCAGGAGAGAAAACTCAGCATTATGTATTAAAACAATACATATTTTCACATTATTTTGTCTGGTTACTTTTGGAAAATGCAGGGACTGTGCGAAAATTGGCTATAAGTTCTGAAAGCTTAATACAATACTTTGTTAAACCTCTTAAAGCTAGAAGTATATATTTACATCTGCAGAGTCCCTTGCTGTCTTCAAGCGTTGTTTCTATATATTTTTAAAAACCTGACTTTTTTCTTTTGACAGGGTTTGTTTTTCATACCTTGGTCAAAGCCCCATAGTTCCAGTGAAGGTTGATGTTAATGTCACAGCACACTTCAGACATTTCAGACAATTGGACAATTACATGCTACTTTGTGGACATAGTTTGGGGAAGGGCCTTTTCTTTTCCAGCATGACTGTGTCCCAGTGCACAAAGCAAGCTCCATAAAGACATGGTTGGATGAGTTGGGTGTGTAAGAACCTTTATATGTATATGTGTGTGTGTGTGTGTGTGTGTGTGTGTGTGTGTGTGTGTGTGTGAATATATATATATGAAAACAGAAAAGGGAAGAGCTTGAGAGCAAGGGGACGATGTCACTTACTCGCAAAGTCCTGCCTGACCAGGCTGAGTTTGAGCTCCACATGCAGAGTCTGTCTGTCGACCACCTTCATCCTTCTGCTCAATCACACCACACACACCTGATACACACGCACACACACACACACACACACAAACACACACAAACACACACGAGCGGGGGGGTGGGGGGGTGTT